>BQNB010097990.1:0-23106 GCA_026074375.1 Tanacetum coccineum | reverse complement strand
ATACGATCATCGAGTCTCTTCCTACATTTCCTATCCCCGTTGAGGATAGTGACTCTCTTAGGGAAGAGATCAATATATTTCCTGGTCCGGATGACTCAATACCACCGAGTATTGAGAGTGATGATTACGACTTGGAAGGTGACGATAATTCTACCTCCCTTCCTGAGTTCGAATCATTTCATGTTGATTATCCCGATTTGGGAGATTCAACCATTGATGTGGTGGAAGACATCCCCGTTGATGTGCCTAATATTTTGAGATTCCATTTTGTATGACACAAAATCACCTTTAGCTTTTGCATAATCAATTTTCATCTTCGACGCATAATTCACATCATGATACCTATCAAGTTCAGCTTGTAACTTCTTAAGGTCTTTAAACATCAATTGATTAGTCTTTGACAGTTCATTGTTTGCTTCTTTGAAATGGTTATTTGATGATTCTAAACTTTTATTTTTGGTTTTGAAATCCTCAATTTCACCTTCCAATTTATCAACTAAAGTCTTGTTTGATAATTCCAAAAGCTTATTACAATTTTTGTTGTCATTAATTTCACATTTTAGTTTATCAATTAAAGAAGCAAGCAAATCACGTTCTCTAGCAAGATCATCATCATCCTGGTCAACCATTTCTTTGTTAGTACTCATATCCAATGAATCAATAGTGATGTTAGTATCACCCTTTTCTTCTAGATATGTGTCATTAATAGATCCAGGTTGCTTAGGATGTTCTCTATCATTAGTAAACACATTATAGTTATCATCATCATTTTGTACCTTTTGCAATGGGTCAGTATCAAAGATGGGTCCAAAATTGTCAACAACATTTGGAGTAACTTCTTGAATCTGTGCCATGTACATATAATGTGCTTCCAAATCCCTGATCATCAGGTTCATCATCAGTGTCATCCCTCCAGTCAGCTTGCTATGCATTCAACTGAAATCCAGCTTCCTCTTGCTTACACAATAGTATATTCTCCTTGTGATAAGCTGCATCCTTTGCCTATTTTGGTTTTCGACATTCCCTTGTTACATGCCCATATTCCTTGCAATTATAACACTGAATCCCAGATTTCTATACCACCTATGTACCTACATTCTCCCTAGCCTGAGCAACATTAACTACCCTTTTATTATCATACCCAGTGCCTCTGTTAATCCTTAGAGTATTATCCTGATTTGCTCTACTGGTGTTTGATGAAGTTCTGAGGTTCTTGTTGGTAGGTTTGTAGATTTTCTTGAATGATAGAGAAATTAAAGCCAAGAGTTTATCAATCTCCTTCTCCTTTGACATTTCATCATCATCAGCAACCACTGCAGGTTCTTGATCATAAGTAGGTGTAGAAGAGGTGACAATTGCTTTTCCTCTGTTTCTGGTAGCAGCTTGTTGTGATCTGGATAAGGAATTGTGAGTGTAGTAAGTAGGATGGTATTGAGGATGGTAAGTTAGTTGTTGTTAAGCAACAAGTGCAAGTGGATTAGCATTACGTGCTAGTCTTTCAGCTCTTAACTCATTGACTTCATTCTGATGTTGCTTCAAAATGTCATAAAGTTTGTGGTAAGATACATTCTTTTACTCTTTACTCTATTTAACAAGTGTCACACAACTTTGCCATTCTGGTTGTAATTAAAGTAAGAACTAGACATTTACTTGATGATTGGTAGCATCACACTTATTTCTGACAAGCTCATTCATTATATTGTAAAACCTTGAGTAATACGATTCAAGTGATTCACCATCCCGTGATGTGAATTTTCCAAACTCCCAATACAAATTGGTTTCCACCTTGTTTCAATCATTTTAAAGCTGTCCCATCTCTCATGTTTTTGACAAGCATCCAAATGTGGAGTAGATATCATTATCTATCTTGTGAGAATATATCTAAACAACTTCAGGTTCAACATTAATTGGTTCCTTTTTTCTTGTGAACATTCTAATAGTTCTCCATGTCACCCTTCTGTAGTGGGTTTCTGGACTACCTTCTGCAACTGGAATTGTTCTTTCAGCCCATTTGAATTTGAAATGTGGATTCTAGAGACAATAGTGGATGAGTTCATTGTTAGGTTTGGTGTCGATGTATCTCTTGATTTAAGATTTCCACTGAACGTAATTACCAGGTGCTAACATTGGTGGACGGTCTTTATCACCATCTTCCATGATTGCATTGTGAAGAGCATTGGATATTTAAGTTTGCAAGTTGTTATTGGTATTTGACATTTTGATGTTGTCGTGAATGGATATCGGATCTTAAGTTTTATGAAGTGATTGTGGTTATGGATCTTAAGTTTTGATTTTACTTTGTAATACTTGTCTTGTGTGGAAGTTGTTGTAGAATTACTTGTCTTTGTAGTCCAAATGAAGTGTTACAGTAAAACTCCGATTTGTTTTTCACCGAATTTGACTTAACCGAAATTGGTACCGAATTTGGTTAACCAAAATTGATTATCGGTAAACTCTGACTTAGTATAAATCGCCTGAAAACAAGTATAAATACTTTGACTGGTATAAATTGCAGGATTAATTACGTATTTTTTCGCACAGCAAATTGGTTATAAATCTCATAGAGGATCTCGTTTAAATCGCCGACTTTAGTGTATAAATTCGCCTATTTGAAGACGTATAATTCGCTCTTTTACATAAATGTATAATTCGCCCTGTGCAAAAATCACGTTGTTTTGCCTAAGCCATAATTGGTATAAAATCGCCTACCACAAAACCATGTATAAATCGCCTAGAGTAAAGTGTATAAATCGCCTGATTCATAAGTATGTTTTGCTTCCTTCATATTTTCTCGAAAAACAACTTTTGAATCACTTAAAAGACGCACTTTTTGACGTTTTTAGATGATTTCTTTTGCAAAAATAAGTAAATCTAAGAAAGTCTTAACAAAAAAACACAAACTTTTTTATTTTTAAGACGAAAAATTTCCAATTTTTTTTTAAGAATTTCCGAATGGTTTTCGACTAAAAAACAAAACAAGAAAAGATCTAAATCTAGATAAGCTAAAAAAACTATAAATAAGCTTTAAAAGTAAGATGAAAAGAAGCTTTAACAAACCGTTCTTTTAAAAAACGAAATAAGCTCGAAATAAGCTACAAATAAGCCACGACTCAGCTTAAACCACACAAACCACCACAAAAATCACCAAAAACCCTTGGCTCTTGATACCACATGTTATCCCACTTACAATAGATCCAAACACAACATAAGTTATACCAATAAGCACAAATAAGCCGAAACTAAAAGAGAAAAGAGAGAAGAAAAGATTGGTGGATTGCTATGTGAGAAAATAACAACCAACACCCTTCTGACATGCTAGAAGGATGGTATTTATAGCTCCATAAACCTTAGAGGCGTATGGACTTTCCTTTGGGCCGGGCTTGGCTTATGTTGGACTTTTAGCCTGAAACATGGACAATATAAGCTTAAAGTCCAAGTCCGATGAACCCGACTAGCCTATTACAATACAATACTAATTATTACAAAGACGACCAACGACATTCTTGTTCGACTTATATAAAAATAAGGCTAACAGTGCTTTTGGTATTTTTTTTTTTAGGATGCGTTATACCTGATAACATTTCTCGTTTTCGGCTTCCCGTCTTTTTTTCCCGCCCTTCCTTTATTTATTTATTATTTACTTTTCTATATTTATATATTTGTTTATTTTCACAACCACAGTAATACACGTCTCTAACTAATGGCATATTAAAATTTTCATTTTCTTATAAAAAACGTCTTTGAAATACGCCATTTTTAGTTAGATCTTTTTATTTCTTCCTAACATACCAATTTTATTTCATGTTAATTTATAACAACAAAAGTGCTAGTAGTTGTTGTAAGGTTAATAAACTACTCCCTCCGTCCCTAATTAAGTGTCCACTATTGACTTTCGAAGTCATTCTTCTTCAACTTTGACCTTAAATTTGTTTGTGTCATATAATACTTGATGAAAATCATACCAATGAAAATACGTTTTTAAAACTAAGAGCCATTATCATAATTTTGCGTCAAGTATTATATAACACAATCAAAATAATTTAAGGTCAAAGTTGAAGAAGAATGACTTCGAAAGTCAATAGTGGACATTTATTTAGGGACGGAGGAAGTACAATAGAAACTCTCCCTCGCCACAACATGTCACGTCTATTTTAAAGGTGGTAAATTGGCTCCGATTCACGTTGTAGATATTTTCATTAAAGCTCTTGGTTCTGCACAACATGGTGTATTGTTAAGAAAACTGGGAATGGTTGAGGGTTTGTTATGTAAATATTATTAGTTATATTTTCTCTATTGTCAAGTTTGGTTTTTGGTAAGTTGTGAAGGTTCAGGGGCTGAAGAGAAATATGGAGCTGTATATAAAGACTCATCTAGGTCAGAAGCTGGATACGATTCATTCAATCAAGTTTTCATCTCTCTAAAAGCTCTCATAGCAACTCCTGGGTTTTCATTGGGTTTCTGGTTTGGATCATCTTGATCATTTGTATTCTTTAGTTTAGTGGTGTGAGTGGTGTGAGTTTTGTATTTTAGACTGCATCCGTTTAGGGACAGTCTTGTTCTTTCTATTGTATTGTATTTTAGGCTGCATCCGTTTAGAGACTGTTCTTTAGTGTATATTGTTATAATAAAAGTGAATCATCAAAATGGTGGTTGGTTGGGTGATCTATCTAATTTGTTCTGTACCTTTTTCACAACAAGTTATATAAATAACTAATTCATAATATGTCTGTTTACTATAATAATTTACATAAATTCATTTGATCTTTAACCGATAGCGTATGAAAGTTTTAGCCATGGCTAAATCTCAAACACTTGAGTGTTAAAGGGTAAATGATTTATATAGAACAGTACTTCAACTACTAGTTTTAATGTTTTATTAAATAAAAAAAATATATAAACAAAGATATCCAAAGTAAGTTTTTTGCTTTTTTTTAATGAAATCCTAATTTAAACATGAGAAATTTGCAAAAATCATCTCTGTGGTCAAATTGCAGACTGAATCTCTCTCGTTTGAAAAGTGCACGCATGGGCCGTGATTGATTTTTTTTTGTGTGAACGAAGTCTCTGGCTAAAAGTAAAATGATTAAAATGACTTTCATATATATCCAAATTCAACACAAAAGGTATTTTAGTCATTTCACTTTAAACTATGGACTATATCAACACCAAAAGTTTCTCATAAAAACCACGTCGACTAAATTTTTAATTTGAGCAAATTAAATGGACGAATTATGCGCTTTACTCATTAAAAATTATCTTTTTTATTTTTAAAATACCTATAAAAACTTGTGAAAAACATCCAATATGATGTTTGATAGAGTTTAACATATAGAATCATAACATACAATTTTATTATCCCATTAAAATTTGTAATAATGGGCATCCCTCCTGCATCAATCTATACTACTATATAAAGCATTTATAATGTGGGACTCATTAAAAATTAAAATAAAGAGGTGTAATCTTGACCATCTATCTCATTTTAAGGAATCACATCATAAAGTGACATGTGTCACTTTTTAATTAAAAAATACCTTTATTTTCAAATTGAAATATTTTTTTTATCAATTTAATTTTATTAAGATCTGATTTCATTATATTTTTTTAAAATTTGTGCTCTTTTTATTTCAACTTCTATACGCTGATATTTTTTTATATTGTTTTGTTTTTTTACATTTTTAGTTGAGTTTATTTTTCTGTTTATTTTAATTTTTTACAACTTTAACTTAAATTAAATATAAACTTGATACGTTAAAACTATATACTTTCGGAGAGAGTGTTAGTCTTTTACATGCGAGAATGATTATGTTAATATGGTGTTGCGGGAAAGATACGGGAAACCCAAACGAATCAAACATTACATTCAAAGTGTTGTGAAACGAATTTACTAAATGAGTAGGAAATTGCGTAAAGAGTTGAGTTAGTAAAAAATTTATTGTCGCCGCTATTGCTGCGGGGTAAAACCGACTAGTATAACATAATGGAGCCTAATTAGTAAAGAAAAACTAATTTACGAAGAGTTTTTTTGTTTTATTTTTCAACAAATATAATCCTTTGGAATTTTCAAAATGCCTAGTCGTTCTGTAAACCAATTTTAAAAAATCTTACGTTTTTTTACTTAATTACTAGAATGAAGATCGGTAATCAATTCTCCGATTTGCTAGTCGTCATGGTCCTCTGGCTAGACGTGGTGGTGGAGGCCTCGTTATAGTATATGCCGGCCAACCACGTCCGCCACCACTCATGTCCCTAAACTTCTTTAATACTTCCTCCGTCCCTAAATAAGTGTCCACTATTGACTTTCGAAGTCATTCATCTTCAACTTTGACCTTAAATTATTTTGATTGTGTTATATAATACTTGATGCAAAATATATAAATGGATTGAGTTTTCAATGTATTTTCATGGATATGATTTTCATCAAGTATTATATAACACAAACAAAATAATTTAAAGTCAAAGTTAAAAAAGAATGACTTTGAAAGTCAATAATGGACACTTATTTAGGGACAGAGGGAGTACATCTTCATGCATGCCCCCATATTCGGAACAAGTACATTTTCTCAGGGGCAGAGCTAGTATGAGGATTAGTGGGTGCTGCGCCACCCCTAATCAGTCTATTTATTCATTAATTGTCTATATTACAAGCCGCTTTTCTACTAGTTTTTTACATTGAGCCCTCCTTATCATTATGACTGTTTGCATTCAGCACTACCAACCTTCCTTAACTAAAAATCCTAGCTCTGCCTTGCATTTTCCTCATATTCTTCTTCATTTACTTCACATTCATCCTCCTTAATAGAGGTCGTAGGAGAAAAACTTGACGCGGAAGCTGGAGAAGAAGACGAGCAAGGAGGGTGGTCGATAACATTGGTTGCAGAAATGCTGCGTGCAGAGTGGTGGTGTATTTTGCGGTTTTTCGGTATTTGATCTTATTATCCTTCTCGATGCTTCTGGCTAGTGAACTCCTGTGCATGGGTCGAGGGTGGATGTGCTCGCCAGAATATGAAACGATGAAGATGTTAGAATCCACGGGACTACGTTTGACTTGTTTCTTTGCTCCACAAGCTTTTGTTGTGCTACATCTATAATAGTTTCTGAAAATATCCCAAAGCACAAAATAATTTCGTATCATATCGTACGGTAAAATAACTAGGTTTAAGTCGTATAGTACGTGTACTTAAAAACTACTTGTTCGATACGTGAACTATATCAGTTTTGTTTCAAAAATATTTTTATTTTGGCACTTAATTTCTTTGTTTCACACTTTTAAATAAAATTTCTTGATTCTTCAATTCTGTTTTTCTTAAAAATTTTATTTAGCAACATTACAGTTGTTATGTTTTTTAATGGTGCGTTTGTTATGCGGTGTTGGGATTTGGATTTGGGCTGTATGAACATAACACATGTTTGGTTAATGGTATTGGGTTAAGAAATTGGGCTGGTGTGTAAAAATTGGTGACTTAAGAATCCCCGAGCAAGTTGATGACTTTTGCATTGTTTTATATTTAGCATCATTACAGTTGTTTATGTTTTTTTAGGGTGAGTTTGTAATGCGGTGGTTGGGGATTTGGATTTGGGCTGTATGAACATAACACATGTTTGGTTAATGGTGTTGGGTTAAGAAATGGGGCTGGTGTGTAAAAATTGGTGACTTAAGAATCCCCGAGCAAGTTGATGACTTTTGCACTGTTGGCTTTGTAGTTCATTAATTATAACAGCTTTTCATAACATGTATTCTTTGTTTTATTCATAATTGTGGGCCTTTGTTTGTTTTTTAGTTTTTTTAATTAGTATATTACAATTTTATAATTTTTTAGTTTTATTTAAATATTAAAATAATACAACTTTTTTTATTCTATTCCTAACCTCGATATAAACCAAACAACTTTCACATTTTTTTTCTTTTCCATTAAATCCAAATCTAAATTCTAATCCAAATTTAAATGCAAATCCAAATCCTAATCCTAAACCGATCAATAAACCAAACGGACCCTAAATATATATAAAATACCTTGGAAATGGGGAGCCTCTGATAGGTTTTTGACCGTATTTCCTCCATGCCCAAAGATCATTACTCAAGTCTTCTTGTGTTAACTGAAACACTGTCTTCTCTTGGTTTTTCCTACAAATTTAAACCATAGTAATATATTTTGGTCACGTAAATCAACTAGCAGGTTAAGTTGTAGCCAAGCGATATATATCCAAATCGCACTTATAAGTTATATGTAACGTAAGTACGTAACTAGTACCTTTTTCTAGGCCGAGCAGATTGAGACTCCATGGCATGCAAAGAAAACGAACTAATGTTGAGTCTTAAAACATCAGTAATTGATGTTCTGAACAAAAAAACATCCTTCGCCATCCGACCATTAGCTAACATTAGCCATTCGAGGTTTGTAGTTGCCCCCCCACCCATGAGGTGGGCAATGTCCCACCACAATCACCCGCCTTTGTAAACATCCTCCAATCCACCCGAAAACGACTTACCAAACGTACTCTGATACAAAAATGTGTTATCTTCATTTCCGGATGCCAAAACCTCCAAATTATAACTACCATCGTCATAATCCTCAACCGTAGTGGCATTAACTGCCGCAGTAACATCTGCGGCAGTCCCAGTGGTGCAACTCCTCACCACTGCTTGCAAATCCCATGCACCATCATCCATATTAACAAAACCTAAAATGAAATATATAAAATGTATGAATATCTTTTGACCTTGGAAAATAAGTTAATTATAAATGGCGTTGACTTTATAAGGAGAATATTAATTTGTGTGAAGATGTATTAGAGTAAATGGGTTGTATAATGTAAACAATGGTTGACATTTGAGAAAAGTTCGAAATTGGGGCTTTGCTTTCACCAAGGGAACAATGCGATTGTATTTATATGCTTTGGTGGGTATGGACCATTTCACCCATTTTAATAAAAAGAATCGTCTTATTTTTTAACTAGATTTGGGATATTCAACTGTCGATATATTATCAATTCAATGAGTAGTTGGTGTAAATGTGTAATCACATATGATCTTCTAATTACTTTTAGATAGAATTTAAGTACGTACGTATTACTTTGGTTTGTTTTGCGGGTAAGCATGTTTTTTTCATATGACTTCTCATTTTCATACTTCACATTCATCCTCCTTAATAGAGGTCGTAGGAGAAAAACTTGACGCGGAAGCTGGAGAAGAAGACGAGCAAGGAGGGTGGTCGATAATATTGGTCGCAGAAATGCTGCGTGAGAGTGGTGGTATTTTGCTGTTTTCGGTATTGAACTTATTACTTCTCGTGCTTCCGGCTAGTGAACTCCTGTGAGTGGGTCGAGGGTGGATGTGCTCGCCAGAATATGAAACGATGAAGATGTTTGAATCCACGGGACTACGTTCGACTTGTTTCTTTGCTCCACAAGCTTTTGTTGTGCTACATCTATAATAGTTTCTGAAAATATCCCAAAGCACAAAACAATTCGTATCAACTCTTACGGAAAATAAATAGGGTTTAAGTGTTAGAAAAAAAAAAAAAAAACCCAATAAAAAATACAAAAAAAAAAAAAAAATACGTGTACTTAAAAACTACTTTTTCGATACGTGAACTATATCAGTTTTGTTTCAAAAATATTTTGATTTTGGCACTTAATTTCTTTGTTTCGCACTTTTAAATAAAATTTCTTGATTCTTCATTTCTGTTTTTCTTAAAAATTTTATTTAGCAAAATTTACAGTTTGTTTGTTTTTTAAGGGTGCGTTTGGTTATGCGGTGTTGATTTGGATTTGGGCTGTATGAACATAACACATGTTTGGTTAATGGTGTTGGGTTAAGAAATGGGGCTGGTGTGTAAAAATTGGTGACTTAAGAATCCCCGAGCAAGTTGATGACTTTTGCACCGTTTTATATTTAGCAACATTACAGTTGTTATGTTTTTTAAGGGTGCGTTTGTTATGCGGTGTTGGTTTTGAATTTGGGAGCTAGTTTATGAACTTTACAACCATGTTTGGTTAATGGTGTTGGGTTAAGAAATGGGGCTGGTGTGTAAAAATTGGTGACTTAAGAATCCCCGAGCAAGTTGATGACTTTTGCACTTTGGCTTTGTAGTTCATTAATTTATCGCTTTTCATAACATGTATCTTTATTTTATTCATAATTGTGGGTCCCCTTTGTAGTTTTATTTTCAGTTTTTTTTTAATTAGTATATTACAATTTTTTGAATTTTTTTTGTTTTTTATTAAATTTAAAATAATACAACTTGTTTTTTATTTTTTATTCTAACCTCGATATATAACCAAACAACCTTTCACATTTTTTTTCTTTGCCACCTATAAAAACATATTCTAAATTTCTAATCCAAATCTTAAATCTCAAAACCATCTATAAACCAAAACGGTCCCTTAAATAATATTTAAAATGCCTTGGTAAAGGGGGAGTCACTTTTATAGGTTTTTGACCATATTTCCTCCATGCCCAAAGATCATTACTCAAAGTCTTCTATTGTGTTAACGGCAAACACTGACTTTCTCTTGGTTTTTCCTTCAAATTTATAACCATTGTAATATGTTTTGGTCACGTATCAACTTGCAGGTTACAGTTGTAAGCCAAGCGAAATAATTTCTCAAATCGCAATTTTAAGTTTTATGAATACGTTTATTACGTACTAGTACCCTTTTTCTAGGCCGAGCAGATTGGAGACCTCCATGGCATGCCAATGGAAAACAGATTTGAGTGTCATGTCAACATCAACGGTATTGTTGTCTTGATAACAAATTCAAATTCCTTCGCGATCCAGACCATTAGACAATCAGTAGCCTGCGAGGATGTTGTTGTTCATGGCTCGGTCGGCATATATGTCCCCTCCAACTAATCCGCTTGGGTATACAAACACTCCAATGACACACCATATATAATGACTGTTACCAAACGTACTACGGAGTCTTTTATTTGGGGGTATCTTCAGTGCGGATGGCCATATACCTGCATTTGGGAGTTTATACTGCTCATAATCCTCAATACCGCTAGAAAAAAACAGACAAAGAAAAAACAAAAAAAAAAAATAAAAAAATAAGAAACAAAAAAAAAAAAAACCCCCATAAAGAAAAAACAATATAACAATATAAAAAAAAAGAGTGAGATATAAACAAAAATAAAAAAAAAAAAAAAAAAAAAAAAAAAAAAAAAAAAAAAAAAAAAAAAAAAAAAAAAAAAAATTATAATAAAAAAAAAATATAACAAAACAAAAAAAAAAAAAAAAAAAAAAAAACAAAAAAAAAATATATAAAAATAAAATTTTTTTTAAAATAAAAAACTGGACTTTACTGCCGCTGTCAAATCCGCGGCATTCTCCAGTGGTGCAACTCTCACCACTCTTGGCACAATCCCACTGCACCATCATCCATTTAACAAAACCTAAAAATGATATATGAGAAATCCTATCAAAAGGTTGGCAATATCTTTTGACCTTGAAATACATGTTAAATTTTTAAATGGCGTTTGAACTTTATAAAAGAGGCATATTAATTGTTGTACTGTAGATGTATATAGAGTAAATGGGTTGTATAGTTAGGTGGGAAAATATAATGGTAAACATGGTTGACTGTGAGGAAAATTGTTACGTAATTGGGGTTTGCGTTTACCCAAGGGATACAATGCGATGGTATTTTGTGCTTTGGTGGGTATGGACACCACTCTTTTCACCACATGGCTCCTTTTATTGTTAATTTCGATATTCCGTCGTAGTTTTTAAACTAGGATTTGGGTATATTACATTATACGGTCGATTATATTTATCAATTCTATGAGTTCATTAGTGGTGTAAATGTTATTCTCATATCTACCTCCGTCACACATTAAGTGTCCATAATTGGACTTTTCATAAAGTCTTTTTTCTTCATTATTTGACCCACCCTTTTTTAGATGATTTCTTCCTTTTTTTTTGATAATTGATGCAAGATATCGAATGGATAGAGTTTTGCAATTACTTTTTCGTTGGTTGATGTTGTTGGAATATTTAACAATAAAGTTAACCATTAACTCAATAGCGCAGTGGCAGCTGATAAATATTGTCTAGTACAATAAGTAACACTACACAATAAAGAACACATTTAAGGGACTTGTATATTTGACAGAGCTAGGAACAGACCCTCGTCGTCACCAACAAATCATAGAAAACATGAATGAGAAACAGGAGTGTCTAAGGTCCCTGTCACCTCTACTCAGTGCTCACACAAACACGTAAAAACAAAGCACCACGCCCGGATGCTGTCCCGAAACCTCACGGTGTATCCAATACAAATAAGTAAAACACAAGTGCTTCTGCAAAAAACGATCTCCTAAACCCACTCTTGGAATAGAACCGAATTACAGAAAGAATCCAATAAGCGGTTGAACCGAATTCGGTTGCCTGTAGCCTTGCCTACAGTACAAAAATACGAATTAGAGTTACATCGACCCCTAGACCGAATGCCGTCGATTGTCACACCTTGACAAATATATATACCAAATACATAATTATAGCCTCTGGATAGTGAGCTTGGTTCGATTCTTCTTAACGGAATAACCACCAATCACAATCAACCGATTTAAGGAGGCTGTTGTTTGGTGACCCATCCGAAATTTCGAGACTGCCTAGTAATTTTGGTTTTTGATTAGCCTGTTGTGTGAAGGAGAAGAAAGGGTAATGTGTTGTGTTTTTATTGTGTTATATCTCTAAAAAGTGCCCAGGGTATAGGGGACCTTTTATACCTACAAGGTCCCTTACTTATTGTTAAGTTTAAAACTCCTCTAGTTGAGTCTTATCACAATAACCGCATCCTTCTTATCTCCCAAAATGAAACCAAGACCCTTTAGACCCTTCTTTGGGGGTTATTATAGACAAAGGGGATACATAATGAAGATTTGTGTCTTAAATCTAATGGTCCAATACGGTTAACTTAAGTAAACAATTCGTGAAGTAGGAACGATATCTAAATGTTTTATCGTGTGTGACCCCAATAGAGTCACACACTCCTAGTTGTAGTGCGCATCCAACTAACCATAATCCAACAGCTTCCCACTTGGGAGTTGGGGTAGCAGACTGCCCACATATTTAACGACGGAAACGTCTAGCAACACTCACATTCGTTTTCAAAACTAGAAGTGTCTGAGATCAAGTTTCATAACACTCTCAAGTAGCATAGTTATTTGTTATGCTATAATCATCCCTTTTGTTCAAATACGTTAACCATGGATATGGGATCCTAAACTCATTCCAGATAGTTTAACCATTTATGCATGTACTCACCAAAGACCACATAGGAATAAAGCTCAATATGCCGTATCCAGAGAGATTCAATACGCCGTATCCCAGATATAGTATGTGAATATTCTAAAAGATATCAAGTGTGATCCCTACTCCAAGAAACCCCCAATACACCGTATCTAATACTTAGATATGCCGTATCAAACCGACTTCTAGACCTTATAAATAGAAAAATCAAAAATGAGTTTTTTGTGTGCTAAATCATATTCTCGATACCTAAACCACAAAAGTTAATTTTTAGAGAAGTAGAAGGGCAGAAAAGGTTGAGCAACGTTATCATTTGTTAACTCGGTTAGTTTACCTTCGCTAAATAATTACTCTTGTATTTATTATGACGTTTGAAGGCTAATACCTTTGGGTATTAGCCGTTATTATGAAGATCTGAATGTTTAGTATTTGTTTATCTCGATTTCTTGATTTATCATTGAATGCTTGTTTATGTTTATCAATTTATACTTGTTTACGCGCTTTTGTATGCGACCTATCATTTAATCGGATCTAGGGAAGCAGACCAAGTAGATCTAAAGTCCGGGATAGCTCTCCATATAGTGATTTATACATCTAGAACCATAGGATCACAAATATTGTCCTTCTAAATCTATGTCTTGGATACGCTTCAGGCTTAACTAGTTAATTTGATATTGCCAATGGTTTATTGATCGTGTTGACTAGAAGGTGAACCTAGATAATTTAACAAATAACGTTCTGATTCCATTGGATAGTTGGACAAGTGGACTACTAGTGTATAAATCACCATTAAGTGGTAAGTGGGTAAAGTCTCTATGAGCTAGGGTTTAACAAGATCACCATTGCTTTAATCCCTAAGATAAATTATAATCAACAAATAAGGATGCTTTGTGTGGATGCTTTAATTGTGACAGAATTAATGTGTCTATGTCTTAGGATGATGTAACGCCTAAGTCTTAAGAATAACATGCCACCTCAAGAGAAGAAATCATTACACTTAACATATAAACCAACGTTCTAATCAGATTAATAATGGTTAATACAATTGAAGAATACTAGTAATCTTAAGATCAAACAAGAACAAGAGTGAGATGTGGGTTGGGATGTTAGAGGAAAACTTGGATGGAATAATGGATGAATGTATTAATGAAATGTATGGAAAATGGAACAACCAACCCTCTCCAAGACTAGGAGATGGTGTATAAATACTACAATGGCCAGCCATAGGCTAGAATTGGGCCACCCATGGGCCTTGGGCTGGACTAGATTACTAATCTAATCCTTATACTAACTATGAGCTAAGACTTGTTACAACTTTGGAAGTGACCGACACTTTTCGTGTTTCCAACAATCTCCCCCTAAGGGAGGTTACTCTAATTTACAAACTTTAAACCTAGCATACTATGCTTTATCCTTAGTCTTTAGCTCATACTCTTGACTTTCTCTTGTGAATATGTTGTAGTGATCATTGACTTCTTGGATTGAGCTTGTTCCTTGAACTTGTATTTGACATTGTGATCTTGAGCATCTTGAGATCATCAACCAAGCACAATCTCTACGCCATCTTGTAACTTTGCCATCTTGTGGACTTGCGACTTCTGGACCGACATGCTCATACCATTCTTGAAAAGCTTTAATGTTGCATCTTTCTTGAAATTCTTTAACTTTAACACTTTGACACTTCTAGAAAGATGTGTGGTATCAGAGTAGCAGAAGTCTTGAAACATGTACTTGAGCTTTCATGATGACTTTATGTTTGTCGGTCGGGTATGAGCATGTGGTTATGGATCTTGTGAGACAGCTGGAATCAGGGACCTCCACCACCATTTTAACCATTTATACATAGCCGTGCATAAACTAGTATAGCAATAAAGCAGAGGTACGAATATGGCTTTTGCGGTCCATTCGTCCAGGTTTTGTTGGAGAAACCATCGGATCCGAGAGATTCGACCTGTGATCAGATAGATTCAATTTAAGAAGAATCTTCTTGACAGGATTTCCAGCTGTATTATTGAATCTTTCTAACACATAAGTATTAGATTCATCGTACTCAGCATGTTCTCATTATCGGAACGTCTCAAAGCAGACAGCACGATAAGAGTGAACCAGTGAGTTACTATCTCACCGATTGATATAGAAAATGGATTGAAAATCAATCGTGTATCACTCCAAAATTATTTTGTGACACACCGAGAGTGTTTATCATTTCAAAAATTCACTAACAACCGTTGATCCATTTCCTTGGAAACAAGTTTGGATTCTTCTAGAATCACCATCGTTTTCTTTCCAGTTGTCCACAAGTTTGATTCATAAAGAATCGCACAAGTTACCTACCATAGCTTGTTTGATGTTGACTCAAGCTGGATTCCCATCTTCATTGTGAATGACTTCACATCTGAAGTTCTGGCACAAATCACAAGATAATGCAAGGACTCTTAAAACTGTATCTGTAATTCACATTGTGGTGACTTAGCAAGTATAATTTTGACAAGTGTCCTAATGAGATTTTATGGATGATCTCTTGTGTGGCTCTAGACCCTCCATAGTGCACTATTATTTTAGTGTCGGAAGGCTGAGCTGAGTGCCGACTTTTCATATCAACTAACTCGGAGTGAGAGAGTCCAATATGAGAAATAGTGTAATCTCTGTGAGTGTTTGAAACAAAGTCCTTTCTGACTTTGAGTAGCTGGGACGTGGGTTGTGCATAGCGTCCAACTGGTCCATGACAGTCTTCAATGACAGAGCAACACCTGAGTGTTTCCTGACAGCATATGTATACCCGCGTTTTCTACCTAGTGTATGGAGGGCATCTTTATTTTTCATACCCCTTTATTCCTTACTTTTCATTTTCCTTCTTCCACCCCATCAATACTTACCGAGACTTCATAACTAACACCTTTGTTGGGTTTGTTCATGTTTAGCTCCATCTCCAGTCGCATTTTTCCCAATTCTCACTATTCTCCTTTTTAAAATCATACCTAAGGACTTCTAACACTAACTAGTGTGGATATCCCAAGGTAGATCCTCCCGGTCTTCTGGATCAAGGGATTGAATAACCTAAGCCCTAACCGCCTTATAACTTCATAAATTTAAAGAACATGGTCGTCTTTTGGGTATTTTCATCACGATCCTACCCAAAATCAAAGAAAATTTCAATCAAAGTGTTTGATATAAATATCAAAAGATTTACACTTTGAGAGTTTTTATTCATCACCAAAAAAGCTCCCCCTTAACATGTACACCGTAATCGTAAATACATGCTAGGTATGGAGTGCATTGAGTCCATTTTATTTGATCACTTCTGTCAAATATATCTTTAAGTCCAGGTTAATCACAATTACTTCTCCCCATATTTCCAAAAAAAAAAAATTGTTAATATCCTTGATATTTTGGATATCAATTGATTAAACCGTTTGGGGACAAAATGCGATATTATAAGCAGATTGGAACATGTTAATGCCCCCACAACATTTGAGGGTTTATTAAGATGAATGCCCGAGTACAATTATTTGAAAATTTTGAATTTACTGAGAAATTCTTGAAAACTTTGTACTCGAGCACATCTTAATTATTCACCAAAAAGTCTACACTAATAATGAACATATTCACAGGATAAGTGTATTTACGAGAATTGACCTTTGTAAGATGAGAACAACATATGATAAATCATATGGTCCTTTGTAGAAGCCGTAGGTCACCCCCGTATGGTCGTCACTCGACAATCTCTCCAAACTCCTCATTATCCTCCTTGTCTTTAGCCTCTTGTCAATCGCCTGGATCATAGCTCTCGCGTTTGCTTTGTCACGTTGGCTCCAAAAAGTCTGTGGCAAGTACTCCATTCTTATTCCCTTGAGGCGATCATTTAGAGCAGTCCGAACGTCATCTAGAGTACCATCGCTGAACTTGTGTAGTTCGTCAATGCGCATCAATCTGTTCTTCTTGTCTTTATTCTCGTAGATGATCCTCTTCTTGGATCGGAGTAATGGAGCCATAAGCGTCTGTCCTTCTTAGATAGATCGTATGTGTCAGCTTTGTGAGTTGAGTTTCTTCTGAAACTTTCAACACCCCAGTTGAAGGATCTTCCACAAGTCTCCGCTTGGAATGACAACTCACGTGTAAACATTGTATAGGATACATTAAATGCAATAACGTTTCTTCAACGCTGAGATTTTGTCCCATTTCCTTGTACAAGAAGAAGCAGCATATCTTCAATGTCTTGGATCCTTAGTCTGTGAAAGTCGCCTTCTTTGAACTTGTAGAGAACATCATCATCCCGTCGTACTGTAATCCAGTCAAGATGCTTATAATCATGCCATTCGACAATTTCAACCTTTGTGACAGCAAACTTAGAATGCAACAACAAACATTAAACAAGTACAGCAAAAAAACACGATAAAGGAATAGCCAAAAGTATTAGAAGACTAAAAAGCAAAACACAGAGCAATAAAGCCAAATGATCCGTCTTTTTGAATAGACGTCCCGAGCTGATTCCCTTAAGGTTGCAAATGCATAGAACTGTCGTCGCTTCTGCCCCCAATGCGAGATTCCCCAGAGGGCGAATTTGTCGTATTTGACGACGTTTGACTCCACATTCGATTTAAGGCACAAAATCTTCTATCCATTTGATATGTCCGTAATCTGCAGCTGTAAGTCTTCGTTACTGAAGTAGAGTACTTTCGGCATGACACACCAACTCGTAGGTATTCCAGTTCGTTATGTGAAGATGAAATGGTATAACACGACGACCTTGAGAATTTGGAACTAACGGTAGTGGCTGTCGCAGATCATGCGGATATTGGCGACCTTCAGGGTTGATCCAGTCTAATTTCTCAGTCTCGTAGTGGGCTTGTAGACCCCTCACAAACGACAAAAATATTCCAATTCAGTCAAACTCTTGCAAGTGCCTTTCATCAGCTCAAATGTTGGACCCGGCCAACACAGCAATTCAGGTTGAGAGTTTGAACATTTAGCCGGGTTCAACACACAAAAGCGGAGAAGTCAAATGTAGACATCGGTATAGTTCATTCAAACGACTCTCGTGGCGGTCCTTGTTGTGCCAAATTGCTTAACCAAGGTTGGACATTTTCAAGAACCAGGAACAGACTTATTCCATGCATGATCAGGAGAAGGTAGTCTCGTAGGTTTTTGAAACCAATCAGGAAGATGTTGGACCTCTTCTTCTGCTTGTTCATCTTGGACACCTGTTTCAAACTCCTGGTCTGCAGGTCTTTCAAAGACATCTGTAGATTGCATAGCTTCCCCTACTGGAGCAGATTGGCTAGCAGATTTCTTGTGAGTCTTAGATCCTGTACTGGTAGTCTTTCCTGCAGTCTTGGTTTTTTTTGTGTTGTTCGTTTCACTGGAGCACTGGTAGAAGCGGGTTCCTTTCCTTACCATCTCGTTAGGACCCCCGGTCTGTCCAACGGAGGGTTCTCTTGATCATCATCAGCACCATCTCTAGGTTCTTTAATTGTGACTGTATCTCCATATGTAATCTAAACAAGATCTTGTTATCAGCTTCATACGCCTCAACGAAAGCCTTGTATAGCTGTCTCTGAATGTACTGACCGTTGATGAGAAGTTGTTAGATTCCATCTTGTCAATCAAGAACTTTTTAAGCTCTAATTCTTAAAGATTTGCAGCTACAAGCATGGGAATGTGTTGGCTTCCTTTGATGATCGCACCCGAACCTCAGACTCGAGTTGGATCGGTTACGAACTTTTCGATTTTTGAATAATCTTGGAGACTTCCTTTTGTTGACTTGTTCCTTGATGGATTTTCTTCATTCCGTCATCAATTGGACTCACGAATTGTTGATTGCAGTAGGAAGACTCTTCTCAAATTCTCTATACTTCAATTGGACTGCAACGTCCACAGCTTTCCTGCATTTTATTTGCAGATATTGGCCATCAAAATCGGTGCAAGAAATAGAGGAGAGCGCTTCGGACATATTGATTTTTTGCCCTAGTTTTCTGAGAAGTTATCTTCTAAACGGAGATCGAGTGCTATTGCGAGTATCTCCTTGGAAAGGAGTTGTGCGATTTGGTAAAAGAGGAAAGTTAGCACCTCGTTTCGTTGGACCTTTTGAGATTGTCGAGCGCATCGGTCCAGTGGCATATCGGTTGAGATTGCCGCAAGAGTTGAGTTGTATCCATGATGTGTTCCATGTATCTAATCTTAAGAAGTGTTTGGCGGAGTCGGACATTCAAATACCATTAGAAGAGATACGGGTGAACGACAAGGTGTATTTCATAGAGGAGCCCGTCGAAATCGTGGATAGGCAAATCAAGAAGTTAAAGCGTAGTTGGATTCCAATCGTCAAAGTCCGTTGGGACTCTCGCCGTGGTGCTGAATTCACTTGGGAACGAGAAGACCAGTTCAAGGCCAAGTATCCTCATCTATTCATGCTTATCCATCATTCGTCTCCGGTTGAACTCTGAGGGACCAGAGTTCCTTTTGGAGGGTCGACTGTGAGAACTCGTATTTTCTGAAGGTAATATTTTATTCAGATTTATTGCTCGTTTTATAAAATAATAGTTTTATATTATTTTTACTTGCCATGACAGTAAATATTGTCATTTTTCACCGTCTCGATTTCAATTATTCATTTCTATTGATCAAGGAAGCCACGTGTCCACAAAATTATCCCGAATGAGATTTTATTTCATTTTTCATGATTTTCCATGTTTCCGTGAGTTTCGTCATTTTTGACTTAATTTACGCTTTTACCAAAAGTGTCGGGCTAGGAGCTAAATTAAATTGTGAAAACTTTATGTAAATTCAAGTTTTATAAAAATTTGCCATGTTTTCTTTTCTTTCTCTTTGGGCCGGCTCCATATGACCAACAACAACAACATTCATTTTTTTTTACAACTAAAATTTACCCACAATATGTTTTTCTTAAACCATTTAACCCATTTCTTTACTCACACAGTTTCAAAACATAAAAAAAAATACAATCTTTCTTCCTCTCCCTCTCCTTTTGCCGAACCCACTCCCCACACCAACATCCTCATCAAAATTTATTCACTCACCAAATCAATAAACAAATTACACCATTGCAATCCTTGTATTATCCTCATTCCAATGATATAAACAAATCACTACATGCAAGACTTTTTAATTTTGATGATTCTTGAAGATTTTTGATGATAAAAGAAGCTTTAATGGGGTTAATCATAAGCTAGGAAGTGTTTGAAAGTGTGAGGTTTGGATTTTTACAAAAAAAAATAATTGTTGGGTGTTTTGGGACCTCTAGCCGCGGCCAAGACTCAACCCATAGGGGTTTTGGGTTTTAATCTTGGTTCCTAATTATCTCCTTGATTTGGTACTCTTTTTGACCCCTTTCTTGATTGGATTCTTCTCAATTTTGTATATACATTGATTGTGGTTTGTTGGAGTCTTAATTTTTGTAAATAAAATTAATATTTTTATGATGAACCTACTGAATTTTGATGTCATATGATCATGGTATGAGTTTGTGGCTTTGTAGAGGCTTGGTGTTTGATTTAGAGTGAATTGGTAATGATTTAGGCTTAGAAAACACATGGAAATTAGTGCTGAATTAGGACAGGTCATGCCCAATTTTTTTAAACTCTACAGGTCCATTTCTCTTTAAAAATAGATGCCCACTGATGTATAGTGTATGTGGTGAGTTGGATGCTCAATGGAAGTGTCCGGATGAGTAAATGGCGGCCGTTTTACTAAAATGGGTCAAAACCGGACATATGGTCAAAAACGTGTAAAAAGTCTTGGGTTAAAAGGTGAAAATGGGTAATTTTATAAATTCTCCCAGTAGGCTAAGTTAAAATAGAACTCCTCTCTTTGGAATCACATTAAAAGCTATTACGGATAATTAGTTATGGCTAAAACGGCAATTGTCAAATTAACGTTTCAAAAGTCCAAATTTGTAGTCGGTTACTAAAATTTGATTTCCCGTTGATTGGTAAAAGTTTAAAAGGTGTGGCTGGACTTTTTGGATAGGTAGAGAGTAGAGCTTTCAAATGGTAAAAGCCTCCCACCTGTAGCCTTTGTACATTTTGAGTTATGACTCGATCAAGGCAAGGTATTCCAGAATTTTGGTTTTATTCATAACTTTTGGGTGAAAAAGAGTTTAAAATAGAGTCGATAAGTTGGGTAATGATACATTAATCATGGGTTGAGACTTGTTACCTTTGTAATACAGTAGGTAGGGGTCCAAGTGATGAAAGTTAAGTGTTGGTTTAGTTTGTGCGCGACTTGCAAGCCCTTGCACATACCATGATCCGTAACTTTTATAAAAGCAGATTTTTGCAAGATTACTTGAAGTATGTATGAAAATAATATTTTCCTTTCATGTTTAGTTTCATTTTGACATAAACATAGAGTTGTAAACTCCAACATATTCATCATGATAATTACATATATATTTTCATTCATGAGTTGAGTATTTCATGATGGCGTCATAGTGACACACATGTTTTTCCTATTTAGGTCATTGAGTTTGTGGTGCTTCGAGCTTCTTCTTGATTTTCCTTGATCATTTTCATCCCTTTTGCTAACGGTGAGTACATAGCCCCCTTTTTCCATTGATACTTGTTTTAAATTGCGGGGTGAGATTGCATGATTGGGAAATTAGCATTGATTTGTTATTCATAACGTTTGCATACCTGAAATTATATTGCCTAAAAGTCCCACCTTCTGCTAGTGTTTGCCCCGGAAATAATGATACTGTGAAATCACGTTTAGTGAGCGCGTAATGGTGATGGATGGATCCATCGGGAATGAGATCCCACGTTGTCATGTTTAAGGTTTGAATAAGCATGTGAGCATTTTCATTTGAAATTACTTGAGGTGTTGCAGTATACCTACATTGGGGATCATGAGTTAAGTTTCGGTGTTGTACTTAGTGCAATAAGACTTGATTTTTCCCCCATGAAATACTTTATACTTGTGATTTTGACCAAAAGTCAGCAACGAAATCACATGGAAACACAAACAATGGCCACTCTTTGCCAAGATTTAAGTAATATAAAATAAAACATACCTATCAGTTGCTTCAATTCTTTCTCTAGAGTAGAATTAGAAGGTAAATCTCGCTTATACATAGCAAAAGTCAAAATAACTCCAAGACGGTTTGTCTTTATAAGTTCAAACGGAGCTGTGAGAACACCTTTTTGTAATTCCTTTGCACGCATCACATTTTCACGATTCTCCTGTTATTAAACAAAAAAGAGACTAAATATCAAAATTTCATAATACTCACTATTATTGCCTCCTTACTCCTAATAAATGAGTTAAGTGTTGATTAGATTATTATGAGCAAAGCACGCTGTTTAGAATGAATGTGCTTATTTGCTTAATGTAGGTTATTTTTAAAAGCTCATGTGTGAGAAAATAAGCAAACTAAGTTTCCAAAAAGCTTATTATAATGTTTTATAAATTAAGGTATATGCTGTTTCGGACAAAGTGTTGCGTGTCTTCAAAAAACATATTTTTTTGTGTTATATCATTTTTGATGGATATTCATGTGGGTGTTTCTTGATGGTTTTTCTTAGGGAAGTCTCTTGCTCTGTAAGATTTTTAGGGCGGACGTCCTATACATCGCTGAACATATTCGCAATTGGAGGTTTGTCTTCACGCCCTACAGTTTGGGTTGCTTGTGCTAGCTGAGACCATAATCATATACATAAGTTAGATGAACGAAAGTCAAATATGTCAAAAAGATGGCCATGTTTGACTTTTGAGCATATAAATATTAGAGTTCATGAAGTTAAAACACAAAAGAAGGTGTGCATAATTGTTTCTTAGTAAGTTAATGTTTTTGCTTTAATGAAAAATTTAGATTTATTGTTCATTATCTGATCAAAAC
>BQNB010097989.1:0-25257 GCA_026074375.1 Tanacetum coccineum | reverse complement strand
GATCTACACTATCGGATTTATACATTATTCGATTTACACACAAGATGATCAAGATAGAGATTTGGTTCTTAGAAGAAAGAACGAGAAATCACTAAACTACAACAATTCGTTTCTTGGCAATTACGAATGTTCTTCTCTTGCACTTGATAGAGGAATTATAAAGAAGAGATTAGATCACTTAAAACAAGATTAGACAATGTTAGTGATCAAGATATTTAGTGAGAGAAAGAAGGTTTAGAGAGAGAAAGATAACAGAAAAATTCATGCAAAGAGGTATATTTTTCAGATGGGAATAGTGCAGTATTTATAGGCAGGAAATCCTAACGGTCAGCTGGTGGCGGTCCCGGCGGTCCCAGATATATCTGAGGGCCACCCAGCCTATCAGGGGCCGCCACTAGACTGACTCTTCCTTTTTTTGTCTTTTAGTAGGGAAGGTTAGATCTGGTGTGGAAGGTTTCATTTTGGGGGGGGAAACCAGATTTGAATTTTATATTTAATTAAAACATTTCTTTTATTTAAAAAGTATTTTGTATATATTTGTTTTAGTAAAAATAATTTTGTTGAAATGTAATGGTTAAGAAAAATTATTTTCTTGATCACTAATCATGTTTAAATGATTTGTTTATACATACCTTAAGTGATTTACATTTGAAATGAAAATTTACGATTAATAACTTGTAAACGTTTATTTTTATCGTAAACATTTTTACATTTTGTTATCTTCAAAACATCGAGAGGTCGAAAAATATAGATAACATTTTTAGACATTATTTGTATTAACAACGTGTTGATTTTCAATGCATGCTTTCTCGTGTTTTGTCACTTTGCAAGAGGCGACTTTCAAAGCAGCATGTCCCACTGTAAGACCCTGACTACTCAAACCCACGAGAGGAGAAACCCCGGTCAGATCGACACACACATGTTTCCCTCCAACCCATCTAAAAATCAAAATGTAAGCTGGTTTGAGTGTGGATCTTTCAACCAACGGGTCATTCAAGTTCACAGGTGCTTCTTTCTTAGCAGATATCCTGACACGCCTAAATACGTCAAAAAGGACATCCCTAACCATATCGTGTCAGTACTTGAAGCTCGAGAGCTCTTTACAATGAACCGCATGTTCCCCAAAGGAATCCAAACATGCCTTGCAACAAACTGGGCATATCTCATCAACCAGAAATAATGGAATCATGAGGCGATACTTAAGCATAGTACGATATTCCACCGGTGACATATTGATGAGGTGTCATTTTATACACTATTTTAGGGTCATTTAACCCCTTAAATCATGCAAATATGCCTAGATTATGTGCTTAATCATTTGTTTTCAAGTTTTTAGCACTTGGATGGCATTTAGAGGAAATACACGTGACTTAGGCTCATTTGGAGAAGAAACAGACAAGACTACGGACCTACACCAAATCTCTTGAAGAATCATGCTTACAGCGTGTGGAGATGGCGTAGCAGGCATAAAGCGACGCCGTCATAATCTATCTAGTGACGGCGTCAGAAAAATGACGACGGTGTCAGGACGTAACCGACTTCAATCAGACCTAGAAGATTCTATCTGGTGACGGCGTCGCGACTACAACTAGACGCCGTCGCAATGATTTCCCTATATATATTAAGCCGAATTTAGGGTTTTAAGTGTGTAATTTTGTATAACTTTTAGGAGCCGAACCCTAAGTATTTTGTTAGTTTTTAGGCCGACTTTAGGGCCTCAAAACCCTATTGTAACTGACCTTAATCCATGTTTTAATCAAGTAAGATTATCTATCTTTAATCATTCAATATGTCTATGTGTTGTTTGATTGATCTATGTTCTTGCTTCTTCTATAACATGTTAGGCTAAACCCTCCTTTGTATTTGCTTATGATTACATGAAAGTTGGATTGTAGATCCTATTATTGTTGCTTCTTGTGATGGATATGCGCGTTAGGCTTTAGAAAACTAGCCATAAAATATTAAATTGGCATAGACGTCTAGGGAAACATGAGAAGTGTAGAAAGGATACCATCGGTAAGAGTCTTCATACTACCTTACCCCTTATATGGTTGATCCCTCTTAAGATATTTCCATTGCATTTAATATACTCTTAGGGGCCTTGTAGTAGTCTTCATACTACCTTACTTATGCGTTGCCTTAACGGAATATTAAATAGACAGCGAGTTCGTGTAATTCATTCATGACTTAGGAAATACTTACACAGATCATCACAAGTGTGACAAGGCAACAGGATTAGGAGAAGCAATCTAATGAGTAGTGCATGATTAAGCAAATACATCATGTTATCATAAATTTATCACCAGTCGTATAGATTATATTTAGTTTAATTATTAGTTAATCAAACTAACCTCTCAAACCATTGTATTACTTGCTTTCTATAAAACATAAAAATACAAAAATAATATTCTTTCAATCCCGTAGATCTCGGTTCAGCTCTGTTTGAGCCTTCCCAACCTATTCCCCTAGAGAACGATAACAACCCCCGAGTCTTGCCTATACTACACTGCAATGATTAGGTACACTGCCTAGGGAGTTGTAAAACTTCTTATAGAAGTCTTTACGACCCTCACATCAAGTTTTTGGCGTCGTTGCTAGGGAATAGTTAGGTTTCGATCATTGTTTAACTTAGTTCTACTCGCTTTATTCCTATCAAGTGAGAATTTTATTTCCATACATTAGCTTTCTCGTAGTCTATCTTTTCTTTGTGTTATTTGTTTCGTATTCCATTCTCGTCAACCACCATGAGAGACGTGAATCCTATCCGTACTCTTGGAGATTACTCCAAACCTAGCCATGAAGGCTACAGGAACACCATTGAGCTCCCCGAAGGGAACAATGTGGTGCCTCTTCGATCTGACACCATCCGGTTGGTGCAAAACGGATGCTCATTCCACGGACTTCGGTCCGAGGATCCAAACCAACACCTTAAGGATTTTCTTTAACTAGTGGACTCACTTGACCTTAATGGTGACAATAGGGAAAGAACGTGTCTGCGTTTATTTCAATTTTCCCTTCGTGATCAAGCTAGCAATTGGCTTGAACGTCTTCTAGTAGGATCCATCACCACATGGGAGGATCTTATTACTCGTTTCCTTGCTCAAATCTTTCCACCGGGAAGGACTGCAAAACTTCGCAATGACATCCTTATGTTCCAATCTTTCTGAAGCATGGAATCATTTGAAGGACTTACTCCAAAAGGTCCCTCATCATGGCATCGATCTTTGGCTCCAAGTCCAAATCTTTTATGACCATGTCAATCCCGTCACAAGACGAACCATCGATCAATCGGCTGGTGGCAAGCTTCGTAACAGAAATGCCAAAGAATCCTGGGCATTATTAGAGGACCTCGCCCTCTATGACGACAAAAGTTGGAACGACCCAAGAGATTTCGCTAAGCCGTTCAAGGCAATATCTTTGCCTCAAGATGTCATGTGTACATCCGACCGCTGTTTAATCGAGCTTAAAAATCAAGTCCAACGCTTGATGGAAGCTCATCTTGCTTCGATGCAACCTACTCAAGTGAACAAAATTACTCCTTCATGTGAGATATGCAGTAGTCCCCACGACACTCAGTACTGCATGGAAAATCCTGAGCAAGCTTTTGTTGATTATGCATCCTCGCGTACCGACGAAACAGGAAGTAGACAGTTTGCTATAAACCAAGGACCAAGAAGCTTTAACGAAGCCGCCAATGCTTGGAAGGGAAAACCTAACTTTAACTGGGCACACGCCCAAACATTCACGAGCCCATGGAACGGCTCGTTCTCCACCTACTCGTCTAATTACCAAACGAAGATTGAGAAGGCACTAATTGATTTTGACTCTCACCAATAGAAAGACTATCCAGTCTAAGAACTCAACTTGGATAACAGCAAGACGACATGATTAGTAAAATTAATCTTTTATGGAAAGCCGTTTCTGAAAAGCTTGATGAAACTCCCATTCGTAACACTGCAAGAAGCCCCACAACTTAAATGAATTTCACGTCTACCAACTACCCTACAAAAGAGGAGCTTTGAGACAAGGGAATCAACCATCAAAGTTACTCTCCCCAAAATATCTGTCTCAGTCATCCTTAGCAGAACAAAATAGAAACCCTTCATCCCTAAAACGTGTTCATTTTGTTAATTCGATCGTTATTCTAAATAAGGAAAATGAAGCTAAGGAAGTGGGAAATGTGAATTCTAGTACAACCGAGTACAAGGATCACGAGATGACAGTAGAAAGCGAAGAGGGGTTTGAGGAAGAAACTGAAGAAGAAATCAAAGAAGAAGAGGAAGATAGCCCGAAACACTTTGACACTTCCCCACTATGAAAGAATTAAGGTATCATGGATGGCTCCTGAAAAACCCTTGACCCCCATGGGTAAAGGCCAAGATTAGGACCAGGAACTTGAATAACATTAAATTTTCTTGCATAATTGGCCACTTTAACAAAAAGCAAGCCTATTTAGATATAGAATCACTGATCAATGTAATATCTAGGCTTCACTATAATTGGATCATGAGCAAAAGGTTAGAGCCAAGGAGGAAATCATCAAACCCTAAGAAAGTTTGCAATTTTATAGGGAGAGTTAAGGGGTTAAAAGTTTTTGTTGAGAACTTCACTTACAAATGTGACTTCGTGGTGATTGAGGATACCACTAGTGTCATAGATCATGACCTAGGGTCAGTTGTATTCGGAAAACCATTCGTGGAAGCAACCGGGCTCGTTTACGACATAAAGGAAGGAACAATCACGTTTGAAAAAGATAAGGAAAAGATTGTGTTTAAAATGCCCCACAAGATGGAAATGTTCAAACACATAGATTTTATGGACATAAAAACCGATCGCATACCTCCTTTTGTCATAGAAAGTGACGATGATAACAGTAAAAAAATCCACTACTCTGATAGCTTAGATTTGGGACCCGAATACAAGCATGATGAAAATGTATGCAGAGTCATTCAGAGATTGATAGCCATGAAGGCCAAAAGAAACAAGGGAGAAGTCATGTAAGGATGTGTGACTTCGAGTCTAGCTACAAGACTTATAAATAAAGAAAAGCGCTTCTTGGGAGGCAACCCAATGTTTACTTTCCAGCATTTAGGAGTGTCTTGTGTTTTAATTCTTTATTGTTTGTTTTATAATGTTTGAATCGTTTTGTAATCATGCTTTGTTTGTTTGTAACTTCGTCTTATTTACAATCAAAGGTATTTTGCATAAGATAAATGTAGGGGGTATATCCGGTTTATAAGAACCATATTTAAACATTTAAAATAAAAAATTTAGATTAATTCGCGTCAGTTTCGAGTCATATGATTGTAATGATTAATCCCATTTTTTATGTAGTGTTTTCTACAGATATAACTAATAAAATTACGTGCATGTCATTTCTCATTAAAAACGAAGAGGAAATCTTCACAGTACGTGGAGACGGCGTTGAGATTAAACCCAATGGCGTCACGTCTCCAGCAATGTAAAGATTTGAAAATTTTCAAGTATTTTAAATAATAAAATGTGCAATATTTAAAATTTGTAATTTTGTTGTAAACCTGCATAAACATATGATTATATCATTGCTTTCATCCTATCTTTACTGCTTTCATAGAGTCAACCCTAAAGTCTCGTTGTATATATCATATCCCGCCGATTTTACGCTTGGTGTAGTTGTCTTTGTCTTTGATTTACAGGTTATATTTGACGAGAAGAAGCTTGGAAGTTCTTAGGAAGTTTCATTGGACGACTCTTGGAGGACGATCTAACCAGTTATCGCATGTTTCTTCTCCATTATTGAGCAAACCAGGGGAGTACTAGTTTCTTTTACTTGTTTTCTTTTCCCTTTATTCATTTTTACGGGTACTTCTATAGAACATTGGGGACAATGTTCAACTTAAGTGTAGGGGAAAATAAGCCTTAGAAACTATTCCTTCATTTGCCATTTGCTTTGTCCTTAAAATGATGGGTAATATATCGAAACATAGCATAAAAAGGTAATTTTGACCAAAATTTAAATTTTTTTATGACACATACCGATGAAAACCGAGTATTAATAGCGTCTCATGGATAGGAATTTATATGACTAGCACAAAAACCCTCAAAATTCCACCCCAAAAATGTGAGGTTCGCCTTTAGATCTATAGGAATTCGGGTATCCATTATTGATACCCAAGATAGTTTATACCTTTAGCTTGTTCGAGTTAAGGTTCGAATGCAGTCATATGTGTCTATTCCGTCATTACGGATGTGTACGTATGGTCTTTGTCGCCTTTTCTGGAGCATTGGTATCGGTATTAAATTATATGAGTGTACCGGTAGTATATTAAATTCTAGAACTTGTTTTTGTGATGCATCCCGAGACCGCATAGTGAGAACTAGGATTTGCTAGATAAGAGGCACTAGGATTAACCCATGTTTTAAACCTGTAATTGTTATGATGGTCACCTCGATCATATAACTATCCCACACCCTTGTCATGCACTCATTTTTAATGCAGGATACCCCTAGTACAACCCTCTGAGCCTATCCTTTTTCACGGTTCTCGTAATTTTCTGGTTAAGCCGGACTATTAATGAAGAGCATTGTCACCCTTGAACCAATTGTTACACCCAAATCACCTTAGCCTACCTTGTATGTACTCGCTTTTAGTACATTATTGTTTTAACCCAAGTTAATTATTGAGTACACGGTTGCTAAGTCCTTATCCTTGTAAATACAGTTTTCGGACGATTGGGATTCATGGTAGTATTCTCTTTTGAAGGTAGGGGAGGCATGGAGAAGTAATTTATTACCCCTAATAGAGCTTGTTAGATATTAGAAAAAGACTCGGTCACCCCGTGTATTTTACTGTTTATTATAGCTCGTAGTTTAATAGTTAATAGTACGTTTTTTGGTTTTAAGTCGGGTACGAATACCCGGTATATTGTAAGTACTATATATAGCCTCTTCCAACTTTGGAAGAGGCAAGCTAGTCATTATTTCATTTCATAGAAAACACTTTCTCTCTCTAAGATATTCTCTCTCTAGTGTTCTCTATCTATGAAACTTAGCCATATAATCCAAGAATCGACCCCGTGTTATGATATTTTGATATACCACAATTGGTATCAGAGCGATAGGGATGATTAGATCGTGTGTATGTGCGATTTCTTGCTTGATTTAGATCGAAAAGTGTACCTTTGAAGGCACTAGCTCGTTTTTTGAAGATCTCCGAATTTTGTTGTTTGTAATGATAAAGTTTGGGTGTTTCTAGTTGCTATTACCTTGTGGTACTGTGTTGTGCAAAAGAAATCAAGCAAAATCGTTCAAAAGGGTGATTTATAGGTGATTTTGTGTGAAAAACGTCGTTGTTCTTCGTGGAGAGTTGCCAGAATTTCTTCACGGCGGTTTGCTGAAAATTAATATTTTATTAAGTAGGTTACCAACCCTTTGAAACAACACGGGGGTTGCTTGGTGTGCGTGTTGCTCAAGGAGCGGTGTTACTAAGCAGCGGTTTGCTTACCAGCGGTTTAAACAGGTGGCGAGTTGCTCAAGAGGCGAGTTGTTACTAAGCAGCGGTTTGCTTACCAGCGGTTTGAACAGGTTATCAGCGGGTTGAATATTTTAATAACAAATATCTTGAGGAAACTCTGGCGGTTTGAAAACTCAACGGCGGTTTGATAATTTGATAGATATTTTCTTCGCGGCGGGGTTGCTTGGCAGCGAGTTGTGTTTGGCGAGTTACTAAAAAATTCCCACCAGCGAGTTGCCTTGATTAGTCGCGGGGGTTGACTTAGGCAGCGAGTTGTGTTCGGCGAGGTGCCCTTATATTCCCTCCAGCGAGTTGCCTTATTTCCCTTTTGCAGCGGCTTTGGTAGCCTTTGGCGGTTGAGTTGAGCTTTTTGGCTTCGAAATTTAAAATAATTCAAATCGGGATTTATATCACTAAGCAAAAATACGATTAGTTTAACCTCACCTCCTTTTAACGTTACACTCACTAATCATGATCGAATCAAAAATATCAATTCATAATAATACAAGATGTCTAGTATGCTAGAAGACATCCAGCTCGGTGCGGTTATTAGGTTATGATACACGCCCACCAATGCTTGATAAAAACGGACTTTGTATCCTGGCAACAACGTATATCGTCGGTAATGTCTAGGAAAGGTTAATGGAGAAATATTATGAAGTCCATTTAAGAAGGAACCATTTCAGATGGGAACGGTCTATGATGTTTTATGAGGAACCGAGGGTGAAGTTCAACAAGTCCAGTACGTGCTAGTTTAGAGGTCCTTAACGCCTTTCGGCTGAGGAAAAGGAAAGGTATAGCGTGTCATATCGTTGACCAATTTCCTACTTCAGGTATACCAAAGGACATCTACTAACTCATCCAATACTATACTGACGCTTTAAAGGAATTTGGGAAAACTTGAAGATGATTCTGGAAGGTTCTGAGTAACAAAAGGTGACAAGGAATCTCAGTTTTACGATGAATCTGAACTACTTCCGTCAACATCAAGGAGAAACTTTCAAGGATACTACGTTATGGGTTACCGAAGCTAATTAATGACATGAGAAACATCAAGATGACATGTCCAGGATGCAGCTTAACTCAAAGTTTGTGAACAACATGTTGCCTGAGTGGAGTAGATTCATAACTGAAGTCAAACTTAACAGAGGTTTGAAAGAGTCAAACTGTGATCAGTTGTATGCCTACTTAAAGCAACATGAGGTGCATGCTAATGAGAACAGAATTATGATGGAAAGGTTCGGTCAACCAAATAATGATCCTTTGGCACTAGTTAGACGGCGCCGCTGTATCAGCTTGTATCCCATCACAATCATCTAAAAGGGGGGTATCCTCAATCCTCAAACAGATCCATATCCTGTTGACACTTTTCAAATGAACTCAGGAAAGTTCTTCAACAGAAAACTTGGATTGAAAAGTTTATCCATACTCACTTGCCATCCTCACTAAATCGTACGAAATCACATCTTCCTCAAAAAAACACATCAATATGAGCGTCGTCTAATGCAAGAATAAAGCTATGGTTCTGGAGAGGGAAAGTTGTGGTTTAAGTTGTTCATGGAAGATACAATGCGAATAATCAAGAAGGGCCATTTCAGAGAAACAATGCATGAGGAATTGGTTTGTAGCTGGGAATGTAGGAAGGATCAGAACAGAGGAGGCATTTCAATCTGGTCAAAGCGAAACCCATCAAGTGCTAAAATATATTGGACTTGGGCACATTACACATGTGATTGTCACATGCCATAAGCGACTTCAAGATTCAGACTACTTCAAGGACAAGGTGCTACTAATGCAAGCCCAGGAAAGTGGATGAGTCTACTGGATGAAGAACTGTCGTTGTTTCTTGCACGGAGGTACAGGTTACCAACGTTAGTATGATAATGTGGATGATTTTTCCACCGGAGAATGATTTTTTGGCACTCAATGTGGACATGTTTATTGAAGCTGCTGAATGTGATGCATTCGACTTGGTTGACGAGGGTCCCATCACACAGTCCATGATTCATGACAACTCCATCGGAAGATCTAAACTACGATAAAGCGGGACTTCTATATGACTCAAATACTCCTTCTGAGGTAATGATCATGATACTTTGTAAATCATTTAGTTGAGTATCATAAGTAAACGAGATGCAAACCGATGAAAACACACTACGTTGTTGACTCCTTATCTTAACTATACGAGTAATAAGCAAATACTATTCCGTCATGATCAGTATATGGACTAAGACAACGAAGTTATGTTCGTTACAATGAGCTGTATCTTTTTTTTTTTTTTGTACGAAATGATGCTGATGTCAATTCTCGATGAAATGCTGAACAGGGTGATACAAAGTAGTATTAACAAATAAGCCTAGAAATGGTATAATGAATGACTCTGTCAGTAAACCTCTGTACTTGCGAGATTGTTAAGGAACTGTTCGGGGAATATGAAAAAAGGGCAACAAAGTCTTGATTTAACTGATAGAGAACGAAAATTTAATGAACAAATGATAATAATTATCTCAGACCGAAAAAGAAAGGAAACGTCTTTAAAATCTGAACTTCATTCAGCACAAATATCTCTTAGTTCTACAGCTTATGTCCATTTTAAGTCAAAGACAGAAGAAGTAACATTTTTGAAAAAGGATTTGTAAAAAAAAAAGAAGACAAATTCCTTGAAAGGAGTTTTTGGACTCTTAAAAGCTTAAAAGCAAAATGATTGAAAGATCGATTATACAAAAGGATCAGCAATCTGAGTAATGTTTCAAACAGTTCACATGTTGTGTAAACCCAAAAATCATTTTTATGATGAAAAGCACAGGTAGAATAGGCTATAAAAATACCGTATCTATGTCCGCTGTACAAAGCCAAGCTCAGTTCTGCTCTTTATATTGGTCATGTTACTTGGCACTACCAATCATACACCCACTTGTCATAAATGACTCAGAGGTATACGCGGTGGAGTTAGCTGATGCTATCTAGAATAAAAATGCTTGTTGAAAATGCAAAGCCCTCGATGTGTGGGAAATAAAGTTAGGATTGCCCCCCCCCCAATCCCCGATTACTCGAAGAGGACTTTTTGCAACCTTTGACTCCCCAAAGAAATCTGAACCACAGAAAAGATATTTTGGTCCATAGATGACAACAACAGGGAAAATGGCTTGAGACCTAGCTCCAAAACCAATTTCGAGCATTGACGGTGTATCCACCCATTAACTCCTGAAGTTTGTCCCCAGAATTTCTTCCAACTAAAAGTCAGGTTGAAAATTTAATTTATGTACTCACACATAACCTTTTCGGAATTTGACAAAACTTGCTAAATACTTGAATCACACCATAAGGTATTACCAGACGGGGGGAAAGAGGTTTTGAAGCCATAACAAAAAAAAGATGATTACCTCACTGAAGTTATTTCATTTTTCAAAACTCTTAAAGAACACTTTGTTGGAGTACAAACAACCCTCTTTAAAGAATTTAAAGAAATGAAAGAAATTTTTGATCAAATGAATAACGAAGTGGACAAGAATACTGTAGACAAGCAATGTGCTGAAATGAAAGAAAAACTTCCATTGAAAATGAGATCTGTTTGTTAATTGTTTGTCGACCTCAATGCTGTTTTGACGTGGAAAAATCACGTTGTCTAGATCGTGAAGTGACATGTCTAAAGTTCATGATTGAGTCAAAACTTATTTCAAACTTGAAAGGGAATACCTAAATTTTGCAATTTAAGTTCAACCTTCTTCAAGAAAGTTTTTTGATAATAAAAACTCACAAGCATCACAGGAAGCTCCTGATTTTAACTCATTCTTTAAGATCAAGAATCTCGAACTTTTGATTTCAAGAAAAAAGATAAAAAGTGATTTGGGACATGCCTTGAATTGATTATAGTCCTAATGTGAATGACAGAAGTCGTGCGCCTTATATGGCTATAGTTGTCCAATGCTCTTATTGACAAAATGATTGCGATAGAGTAAGAAATAGTAAAGGTCAACAACATTACAAGGAATTGTATGACTACAAATTAAGATCTACCGTGCTCACACCACGTGAAAAGACATCTACCTTGTTGATGGAGATTTAGATCTAAAAAGCTCATTTGCGAAGCTAAAGAGCCTTGTTTTCACTAGTGACTATGTCAAACCAAAAATTCTTGCTTTGGCATGTATGCCATTGTTTTATCCCATCCTCATCGCCCTTAGAACAATAGGAGTGCTCTTTAAACTATATCAAGCCATTTAAGGAGAGTGTTAGGATTGGTTAGGAGATTGTGTGGGAGCTAGCGTAGTTATAAACACACTGGATAATTAATTATCTATGCTTGCCATACAGACTAAGTTAATCTTTTAGGAAATTCGTTGTAGAATGTTTGTGATTGGGCACTTTGCCGTTATCAAAAGGTTTTCAATGAAAGAGATAGAACCAATGCTCCCTTACCCCTTGTTATCTTAGAAAAAAGGCAAGTTTCACGTTTAGTGATAAAACCACGGGATCTTTCTATCTAGCCAAGCCACACAGCAAAACAAATAAGTGCACCAGAGTGTTCAACAGAATTAATATCCCTGTGCTTCCCTCTCAGAGTAAATAGATTACACTGAAGCAAAGCGGGGATCAAATGCCATAGAAGCAACAGCTCACAAAGAAAATAGGATCATGCCTGCTAAGAAGGAGTATAAGAAGAAGTAGTGTGCGCCTTGCTAGGACAAATATAAGTCCGTTTGGACAAAAGGTATCCGGTTGTATTATAGCATAGCTCTAAGGTGTTGTAAATTAATTTTCGAATTCTGAATCTGTGTGCAAAACTTGTAACAAACGTGTAAACTCTGCAAGTCATGAAATGTGTGTTGTTAATATCTTGAATTCTGTGAATGTTACCCCCACCGTTAGAATTGTCTTGAAAAAGACCAAGCAGATCTGGAAACCAAAAGGCAGACTGTCTGATAACAGTTTGTACAAGACCAAGCGGGTTTGGAAAGCTACGGGAAAACTATTTACAGATATTGGTTATCAATGGAGACCCACAGGAACGAATACTTCCTTTAGGAGAAAACTTGATTGTGGTTCTCAATGGAGACCCACAGGAAAGAAATTTGCCTTAGGCGAAATTTGCCATTTGACCAAGCTTTCTGTGAAATGTTCTACTCTATATGCTAACCAACAGGACCCAACAAAAATTAGGGAACCGAAAGTCCAAACTCTCCAAATTAATACTTTTCGGGCTATTTCAAATGCAGGTCGTTACAGGTCATGCTTTGGTATCGACTCAGGCTGTTCAAAACATATGACGGGGAATGTTCAAATGCTTTGAATTTTTGTGGGAAAGTTCATGTTGATCTGTCAGATTTCGGGAATGATCACTTTGGTGCTATCATGGGTTATGGAGATTATGTATGGGTGTTAGTGTGATTCTCAGAGTATATAATGGAGGGATTGGGCACATCTTTCTTGTCGGGCAATTTTGTGATTCTGATATTAAAGTGGCCTTCAGAAAGCATACTTGCTGTTGTTCGTTGATATTATGGGTACAAGATATCCTTAAAGGTAGTCGTGCAAGCAATTGGTACACGATATCGATGATGAATGTAATGAATTCTTCTCCGATATGCTTGATGTCAAAGCTTCCAACGTCCAAATCATTGGTTGTTGGCATCGTCGTTTAAACCATTTAAAGATCGGCCATGATAAATGATCTTGCTCAAGATGATCTGGTTAGAGGTTCTCTATTAGATTGAAGTTTGGAAAATAAAATGGTCATCTGTTTGTCTCAGTCCTGTCAAGCTTGGAAATGGAAGCAGAATGAATAGAGTTCTCCACCATCGGTCCAATATCTGATTTTCGCCAAAATGTGGCGAAGGATTCTTTCAAACACCTTCTATGGATCTGTGTGGTCCCAATGAGAGTCCAAAGTATAAAGGGATGAAATACATCTTAGGTCAGATCGTGGTGACTATTCAAAGATTTCATCATTGGGTAAAGTTCTTGTAGGTCAAAGGATGAAACTCCAGTAGTTTGTCACCAATTTCTTAAGCAATTACAGGTTGGCTGAACATAAAAATGTCAGATTCATGTCCGAACAGTTAACGGAACGGAATTCGCATTCAACCTAGAGATGTTGAATACTATTAGGTTTTTGTGGGCATATTTCATCAAACGTCTGTTCCGAGAACTCCTCAACAGAACTTCGTTGTTGAAAGACGTAATCATACACTGGTGGAAGCAGCACGTACAATGATGATATTCTCGAAAGCTCCCATGTTTCTATGGGCAGAAGCTGTAGAATCTCTATCTTTTCCTCATCCTCCGTGTTGTTGTGAGAGAGAATCTACAGTTTGCCCATAGAAACATGGGAGCTTTCGAGAATTTCATCATTGTACGTGCTGCTTCCACAGTGTATGAATACGTCTTTCAACAAAGAAGTTCTGTGGAGGAGTTCTCGGGACAGACGGTTTGATGAATTTGCCCACACCCTTTATAGTATTCAGACATCACGTGGTTGACGAATTCCGTTCCGTTATTGTTCGGTTGAATCTGACGGTTTTGTTAAGGCCAACCTGTATTTGCTTAAGAAGTGGTGCACAAAAATCTCTGGAGTTTCATCCCTTTGGACCTCAAGATCTTTACCCATGTGATCTTGATAGTCATCCACGATGACCTAAGATATGGATTTCATCCTTTAATACTTTTGGACTCTCATGGACCACACAGATCATGTGAAGGGGTATGAAGAACTCCATATTTGTCTTTTTCAGATTTGGCCGATGGGAGTAACTTCTTGCTTTTTCCAAGCTGGCAGTCTGAGAAAGATGATCCTTTTCAAACTTCAATCTAAGTTGCCTCTAACCGATCATTTCGAGGAAGATCATTTATCATGCCGTAGTTTTAATGGTTTTTACGACGAGCGCCACAACCATGTTTGGATTGAAGCTTTGGACATCAAGCATATCGGAGAAGAAATTATTATTTCATCAATCGATATCGGTTACAAATTGCGGGCCACGACTGTACCTTTTAGGTTAGCTGTACTCGATTAATATCCTCGGAAACTCAAAAGCAAGATGCTTTCTGAAAGGCCACTTTAAGATCAGAGAATCACACAGAAAATATGCTAACTACAGAAGAATGATTGTGCTCCACGTCCCTCTCCACGTAGTATACTCTTGAGATCACTACTATCGACCCATCAACATTATCTATCAATAGTCCCCATGGAGTATGATTCCTAAGTCGCATGCATTCGTCCGAATCTGAGCTGGATCCCAGTTGAACTTTCCAACGCGCTCAAACATTCATGAGGCTTGAATCGCCTCAGATTCCGCCTTCTTTAGTTTTGAATGCTTGAGTCCAGGGATACCACAAAAGCAGTGGAACTGTGACGACGCTGCTCATTGTGAAAAATTGTCGAGTTTGGAGAGTTTGGCACTTGTTCTGGTTCCCTAGTATTTTTGTGGAGGGTTACTGTTGGTTAGCATAATAGGTTTGAACATTTTCTCGAGGATTGCCCTTTAGTCAAATGGCAAATTGTCGCCTAAGGCAAATTTCTTTCCTGTGAGGTCTCCAATTGAGAACCACGGATCAAGTTTGTCCTAAGGTGTGTTTCGTTCCTGTGGGTCTCCATTGATAACCGAAAATCGTAGATAATAGATTTTTCCCGTTGCATTTCCAACTTTGTCTTGTGACAATTCTGTTAGTCAGCTCAGTCTGCTTTTGGTTTCCATGTTTCTGCTTGTTTGATTAAAATGTTATAGACATGTTTGTCTGTTTGGTTCCAGATCTACATTGGTGTTTTTTCAAGGACAATCTAATTCGGTGGGGGGTATCTTTCACAGATTCAAGTTATTAATCAACACAGTATTACATGACTTGGCAGAGTGTTTAGACTCGTTTGTTAAAAGTTTTGCACACACGATTCAGATTTCGTATATAAATTACGCAATCGCTTCGCGCTTAGAGACTAATGCTAGAGAATCTAAACGGATTCGCACTTTTGTGGTCTCCAGACTGACTTATTTGTCCTATGGGCGCAGACGTATTCTACTTTCCTTCTTTATGTTGCTCCTTCATTGCAGGCATTGATCCTATTTTGTTCTTTGTGATTGCTTCTAGGCTTTGATCGCGCGTTGTTGGCGCAGTGTATCTTTACTTCCTGTAGAGGGAAGCCTCAGGGATATGGTGAGTCTGTGTGAGAACTGCTCTGGTGCACTTTGTGTTGCTGTTGTGTTGCTAGATAGAAGTTCCTTGGTTTATCACTAAACGTATTGCTTTTTCCTAGTAACAGGGGTAGAGGGAGCCTTGTTATCTCTTTCATTGAAACTTTTTGGGCAAGTGCCAATCACACATTCTAACAATTCCTGAGATAACTTAGTGTATTGGCAAGCATAGTGAAGTGAATTATCCAGTGGTTTAACTACTCTAGCTTCCTCTACAATCTCCCTAACCATTTCTACACTCTCCTTAAGATGGCTGATATAGTTTAAATGTGCCACTTCCTATTGTTCTTAAGGGGATGAGGGTGGGTTTAAATCAATGGATACATGCAGAGCAAGACTTTTGGTTTGACATAGTTTCACTAGTAATGAAACAAGGCTCTTTGACTTCGCAATTGAGGCTTTTAGACTCTCAATCTCATTCAACATGGTAGATGTCTTTTCACTTGTGTGAGCACGCGTGATCTTAATTGAGTCATACAATTCCTTGTAATGTTGTTTGACCTTTTCTAGTTCTACTCTATCGCAATCATTTTGTTCAATAAGAGCAGTGACATCTATAGCATTATAAGGCTCACGACTTCTGTCATTCACATTAGCGACTAGATCTTTCAAGTGTCTAATCACGTTATCTTTTTCTTGAATCTGATGTTCGAGATTTCTTGATCTTAAAGAATGAGTTAATAACCAGGAGCTACTCTGTGATGCTTGTGGTTTTTATTATTCAAAACTTTCTTGAAAGATGTTGATACTTTAGTGTGCAAATTTAGGTATTCCATTTCAAGTTTTGAATAAGTTTTGACTAAGCATGAATTAGACATGTCAGCTTCAAGATCTAGACTAACGTGATTTTTCCACGTTGTACGCAGTTGAGTGACAAACAATTAACAACAGATTTCTCATTTTCAATGAGAGGTTTTTCTTTCAATTTCAGCACATTGCTGTCTAAGCTATTCTTGTCACTTCGTTATTCTTTGATCAAAATTTCTTGTTCATTTCTTTAACTTCTTTAAAGAGGGTGTTTGTACTCCAACCAAAGTGTTCTTTTAAGAGTTTTTGAAAAATGAATAACTTCTGGTGAGTAACATCTTTTTTTTTGCTCAAACCTCTTTTCCCCCTCTGTATACATGATGGTGTGATTCTAGTTTTGCCAGTTTGTTCAAATTCCGTAAAGTTGGGTGAGTACATAACAAGTATTTATTTTCACCTGACTTTTAGTTGGAAGTAATTCTGGGGACAAGCTTGACAGGAGACCCATATTGGGTGGATACAACGTCAATGCTGAAATTGGTTTGGAGCTAAGAGTCTCAGCCTTTTTACTTCGTTGTTGTATTCTATGACCAAATTATACTGTTGGGGTCAGATTTCTTTTGGGGTAGCAAAGGTTGCAAGAAAGGTCCTCTTTCGACACCCGAATCGGGGGGATGGGGGGGGGGGCACCCCAAAAATAATACCAACAGTGTATATAAAAACAAAACATTGATATATATTATAAATTAATAAAAACCTAGATCAACAATGTAAATTTACATAGGTCATTAAATTATATTAATCTAACTTTATTTTCCACTCTTAGAGGGTTTGCATGTTTCAACAGCATTTTATTCCTAGTTATCCTCAAGCTTAACTCACGCGTATCCTCGGAGTCATGTATGACAGTGGTGTATGATTGGTGAGTGAAAGTACAATGACCATATACTACAGAGCAGACAGAGCTTGCTTTGTACGAGCGAGAATAAGGGATTTGTTAGCCTATTGAACCATTGTGCTTTTCTCATAAAATGTTTTTTGGTTTACACAACATGTGAATGTTTGAGCAGATGATCTGTTTGTATAATCTATCTTCAATCTTCTTTTAAGCTTTTTAAGTCCAAAAACTCTTCAAGGAATTTGTTATTCTTTTTGTTTAAGAAGCTTTTTTCAAAATGTTACTTATATGTCTTTTGACTTATAATGGTCAACTGTAGAAACTAAGGAGTATTTGTGCTGAATGATAGTTCAGATGTTAAAGACGTTTCCTTTCTCTATTTCGGTCTGAGATAATTATTATCATTTGTTCATTCAATTTTTCGTTCTCTCATACAGTTAATTCAAAAACTTTGCCCTTTTATTTCATATTCCCGAACCAGTTCCCTTATATCTCGCAGTTCTGAGGTTATGAGTCATTTCAATTACCAAGTATGATTATTTGGTTAATCTACCTTTCGTACACCCTGCTTCATGCATTTCATCGAGAATTGACATCCAATGCATCATTTCGTTACAGGAAAGATACATCTCTTTGTACCAACATGGTAACTTCGTTGTCTTCCCTATACTGATCATACGGAATAGTATTTGCTATTACTGTATTTTAGTTAGTATAGGAGTCAAACATCGTAGTTTGTGTTGTTTCATCGGTTTGCTATCTCGTGTTACTTCATGATATCAATCTAAATGATTTACAAAGGTATCATGTTAGTACCTCAGACGGAGTATTTGGAAGTCATATGATGGGCCCGGCTTTATCGTTAGTTTAGATCTTCCGATGGAGATTTGTCGATGACATGGTCTGTGTGATGGGACCTCGTTAACCATCAGGTCGGAATGCATCACATTATCAGCTTAAAATACATGAGGCCACATTGAGTGCCAAATCATTCTCGGGTGAATCAATTCCACATTATCATCTCCGTTGGTAAATCCTGTTTCTTCCTGCAAAGAAACAAACGACGGTTCTTATCAGTATGCAACACTTTCCTGGGCTTGCATTAGTTGCATCTTGTCCTTGAAGTAGTCTGAATCTTGAAGTAGCTTTGGCATTGGACAGTTTCTCATGCTATGTGCACCTAGTCCATTATAGTTGTAGCACTTGAAGGTTTCGCTTGACCAGGATTGATAATGCCTACTCTGTTTCTGTCCTCCTACATTCCCAGCTTTACACCATTTATTCTTTGCATTGTTTCGTCGAATTGGCTTCCTTGATTATTCGCAGTGTTCTTCCATTGAACTCTTAATCCACAACTTCCGGTCCTGAACCTATTGGCTTTATTCCTTGCATTAGACGACGCTCTAAGTTGATTGTTTGTTTGAGGAAGAAGTGATTTGGTTCGGATGGTGGGAGGAGGGCAATGAGTTGGCTAAACTTTTACAAATCAAGTTTTCTGTTGAAGAATTTCCTGAGTTCAATTTAGAAGTTGTCAGCAAGGATATGGTTCTGTAGAGGATTGAGGAGAACTTGGATGATTGTGTTGGATACGTGCTGATATGCGGCGTCCGATACTAGTGCCAATAGGATCATTATTGGTTGACCGATAACTTTCCATCATATTTCTGTTCTTATTAGCCATGCACCTCATTGTTGCTTTAGTAGGCATACACTGATCACAGTTTGACTCTTTCAATACCTCTGTTAAGTTTGACTTCAGTTATGAATCCTACTCCACTCAGGCCAACATGTTGTTCACAAACTTTGAGTTAAGCTGCATCCTGGGCATGGTCATCTTGATGTTTCTCATGTCATTAATGAGATTCGTAAACCTAACGTAGTATCCTTGAATGGTTTCTCCTTTGATTTGACGGAAGTGTTCAAATTCATCGTATATGAGATTCACTGTCATCTTTGTTAAATCAGACCTTCAGATCATCTTCAATTTTCCCAAATGTCTTTTAGCGTCAGTCATAGTGATTGTTGAGTGAGATTAGATGTCCTTTGGTATATACCTGAAACGTAGGATATGGGTTGCACGAATGTAGCTCTTTACCTTTCCTTTTTCTTCTAGCCGAAAGGCCGTTAAGGGACTCTAGGCACGTATTGCACTTGTTGAACTGCACCCTCGGTTCGCAGTAATAATCTGAGAACGTTCCCATCTGAAAATGGTATTCTTAAATGGACTTCATATTATTTCTCTCCATTATCCTTTCTAGACGGTACAGACGTATCGTTGTTGCCAGTTGCAAAGTCTGTTTTATCAAAGCATTGGTGGGCGTGTATCATAACCGGCACACTGGATGACTTCTTAGCATAATAGACATCTTGTATTATTATTTGATTTGATAATGTTTTGATCGATCAAGCTTAGTGAGTGTACGTTTAAAAGTGGTGAGGTTAACGTATTAGTATTTTGACTTTAGTGATATTAATCCGCAGTTTGAAATATTTTAATTTCGTAGGACAAAAGCTCAACATAACCGACCAAAAGGCTTCCCAAACCGCTGCAAAGAAATAAGGCAACTCGCTGGTGGAATTTTAGGGCAACTCGCCGTGACTCAACTCGCTGCCAAGCAACCCGACGCGACTAATTATGCAACTGCTGGTGGAATTTAGGTAATGCCAAAACAACTCGCGCCAGCAACCGCCGGAAGAATATTTTTATCAAACCGCGTGGAGTTTTCATAACCGCAGAGTTCCTCAGGCATATTTGTTATTAATATATTCAACCCGCTGATAACCGGTTCAAACGCTGTAAGTAAACCGTGCTTTTTAACAAAACTCGCCTCTTGAGGCAACTTCGCCACTGTTCAAAACCGTTGGTAAGCAAAACCGCCTGCTTTGTAACAAACTCGCCGCTTGAGCATCGCAGCCTAAGCAACCCGCGTGTGTCAAAGGGTGGTAAACTACTTAATAAAATATTAATTTTCTGACAAACCGCGTGAAGAAATTCGGCAACTCTCACTGAAGAACAACGACGTTTTTCACACAAAATCACTATAAATCCCCTTTTGAATGATTTTGCTTGATTCCTATTTTTGCACAACACAGTTCCACAGGGTAATGCAACTAGAACACCCAAACTTTATCATTACATACAACAAAATGCGGAGTTCTTCAAAAAACAAGCTAGTGCACTTCAAAGGTACACTTTTTCGATCTAAATCAAGCAATGAAATCGCACATACAAACGATCTAATCATCCCTATCGCTTGATACAAATTGTGGTATATCCTATATCATAACACGGGTGATTCTTGGATTTGGCTAGAATAATTTCTAGAGGAGAGAACACTAGACGACACAGAGATCCCCGCAACTTATCTCTAGAGTAGAAAGACGAAGAAGTGGTGTGTGTTCTTTGGGTGATTTTGTTTGTTTTTGGAGATTAAGATTTTGTAGGAATACTGACTGATTGTGCGTGTGTTTTTTCGATCCATAATGAAATTAATAGATTGAAGGCTCTCCTTTTCTTGACTACTCCTTATTATATAGTTCGTCTCATCAGAGTTAGCACATCAAATAACGGCGTAAGTTCGTACACCGAGTTTGGAGAGATGAGGGAGAGATTCTCGTCAAATAAAAAGTTTTTTCGCTATTTAGAGAGTTACTCTGAATGTTTGAGAGAGTAGTCCATCAACCGTTGCTTATAACATAAAGAAGCAGTAGAAAATCATTATAAGATTGGGGATAGAACTGAGACTGTTTTTTTTCTTGAACTTATATATCGCTAAGAAGACAGCTCCCTATTAGCCGGGTTATTAAAATTACTTCAGTCACCCCAATTCTCTCATAAGTATGATACCTAACTACCTTGAAACTCCTCTATAGTCACCAATTATCGCCTGATTTATAAGGATAAGGAACACCCCCCCTCCCCTAGACCACCAACCGTGTATCTTAATAATATTAACTTGGGGTTAATAACAAATACACTGTACTCATATAATCGCGAGTACATACAAGGATAGGCTAAGGTGATTTGGGTTGTAAACAATGGTTCAATGGGTGGCAATGCTCTTATTTATCTAGTCCGAATAACTAGAAAATTACGAGAGAGAAACAATGAAAAAGGATACGCTCCGGACCAGGGCTGTACTAGGGGTATTTGCACTAAAAAATGCACGTTGCTTGGCCCATCCGGGTTGTGGGGCTAGTTTTATGATCGAGGTGACCAGCATAACAATTACAGGTTTGTAAATAACTTGGTTAACCATAGTGCTTATATAGCAAATCATAGTTCTCACCTATGCAAGTTCAGGAAGGGATGCACACAAAAAATAAAGTTCTAAGAATTTAACTATTACTTATCGGTACACTCATATAATTTATTATCTATCTAGCAAACACACTTAATTGGCTTGGGGTTGATGATGTTCATAGGTCGAAAGGGTTTGTCATTAGTTTCATGTATAAATATGATTTGGTAAAGTATACCACTGAGTCAAATCATATAGAAATTGGTTTTGTGAATCATATACACTTGTTTACCCAACATAATCAAACATGGATATCAATGACATGGATTTCTTGCATAAGTATAACCTTAAAAATGGAACGAATTTGCTTAAGTAATTAACTTGATTTTGTGACACTAATGGCCGTGACAACCTTAGTGTCTATCTTGCTACCTAGTATTGGTTTAAACCAAGTCTCATGGAACGAACTTGACTTACCCGACTTTACTACGATTGAATGAGTATACTTGCTCGTATGTATCGTTGGTAATTTCATTAGTCTCGATTATAAATGTAAAACTTGCACCCGAACAACGTCATCAAAAGTACCTGTAAAACGAATAAAGGGAAAGGAAAACAAGTAAAAGAAACTAGTACTCCCCTGGTTTGCTCAATAATGGAAAAGAAACATGCGATAACTGGTTAGATCGTCCTCCAAGAGCATCCAATGAAACTTCCTAAGAACTTCCAAGATTCAACTCGTCAAATATAACCTGTAAATCAAAGACAAAGACAACTACACCAAGCGTAAAATTGGCGGGATATGATATATACAACGAGACTTTAGGGTTGACTCTGTGAAAGCAGTAAAGATAGGATGAAAGCGATGATATAATCATAGGTTTCTGCAGGTTTACAACAAAATTACAAATTTTAAATATTGCACATTTTATTTTTTTTAAATACTTGAAAATTTTCGAATCTTCACATTACCGGAGACTCGATGCCGTCGGGTTTAATCCCGATGCCGTCTCCACGCACTGTGAAGATTTCCTCTTCGTTTTTAATGAGAAATTTCCTGCACGCAATTTTATTAGTTATATCAGTAGAAAACACTACATAAAAACCTGGGATTAATCATTACAATCATATGACTCAAAACTGACGCGAATTAATCTAAATAATTTATTTTAAATGTTTGAATATGGTTCTTATAAACCGGATATATCCCCTTACACTTATTTTGTTGCAAAATACCTTTGATTGAAATTAAGACGAGGTTAAAAACAAAGCAAAGCATGATTACATAATGATTCAAACATTATAAAACAAATAATAAAAAATAAAAACACATGACACTCCTAATTGCGGGAAAGTAAACATTGGGTTGCCTCCCTAGAAGCGCTTTTCTTTATTTATGAGTCTTGCAGCTAGACTCGAAGTCACACATCCTTACGTGACTTCTCCCTTGTTTCTTTTGGCCTTCATGGCTATCAAGCTTCGAATGGTTCTGCATACATTTTCATCATGCTTGTATTCGGGTCCCCAAATCTAAGCTATCAGAGTAGTGGGTTTTTTTACTGTTATTATCGTCACTTTCTATGACAAAAGGAGGTATGTGATCAGTTTTATGTCCGTAAAATCTATGTGTTTAAACATTTCCATCTTGTGGGGCATTTTAAACATAATCTTTTCCTTATCTTTTTCAAACGTGATTGTTCCTTTCTTCCTGTTGTAAACGAGCCCGGTTGCTTCCATGAACAGTGTTGATCCCACGCCTTGATCGATTCTTTACCTTGTAAAGAGTATGTTACCGTGGATGAATCCAAAATAACAAAGGTAGAGACTTTGTTTGTATATTAAAGTGTATACGGAATCTACACTTCAATACTCTAGAAGTATATATCAATGAAACAGTACTAAACTAAGAACAATGAACAAAACACAAAATGCTTCAATATTATTAATGATAATACGAGTACTCTTGCTTAGTACTAGGGTTACAAACCTTGAAGCTATATCTTCTTTCTCAAAGATGTATATCTGTCTCTTAAGTATATTCTAAACCTTAACCTAGGATCTCCTTTTATACACCACAAGGAGTCCTTTACAAGATAACTACCAACTACCGAACTTTTAGATCAATTACAATTATACAACATATTAATCGTAACTTCCATAAAAATATATACTTTCCATATTTATCTCTTTGCATCCTTATCTCCAAGTCAGCAGCATTAACCATCAGCGGTATTAACCTTTCTTCTAGCAGTATTAACTAACACTGGCAGTACTAAGTTTGTACTGGCAGTACTAACTCCATTAGTACTGTTAGTTATACCTTGGCAGTATTAACTCTTAATGAAGATTTATTCCCAACAAACAGTTTTTCAAATACAACTGACCCTAGGTCTTGATCTATCACACTAGTGGTATCCTTAAGCACCACGAATTCACATTTGTAAGTAAAGTTCCCAACAAAAACTTTTAACCCCTTAACTCTCCCCACAAAATTGCAAATTTTCCTAGGGTTTGATGGTTTCCTTCTTGGCCCAACCTTTTGCTAATGATCTAATTATAATGAAGCCTAGACATTACATTGATTTGTGATTCCATATCTAAATAGGCTTGCTTTTTGCAAAGTGGCCAATCATGCAAGAAAATTTAACGTTATTCAAGTTCTCGGTTCTAATCTTGTCCTTTACCCATGCGGGTCGAGGGTTTTTCAAGAGCCATTCATGATAACTTAATTCTTTCATAGTGGGAAAAGTATCAAAGTGTTTCAGGCTATCTTCCTCTTCTTCTTTGATTTCTTCTTCAGATTCTTCCTCGAACTCCTCTTCGCTTTCCACAGTCATCTCGTGATCCTCATAATCGGTTGTACTGGGCTTCACATTTCCCTCTTCCTTATCTTTATCTTCCTTATTTAGAATAACGATTGAATTAACGAAGTAAACACGTTTTGGGGATGAAGGGTTTCTATTTTGTTCTGCTAAGGATGACTGAGACAGATATTTTGGGGAGAGTAACTTTGATGGGCTTTTGATCCCATTGCCTCGAAGCTCCTCTTTTGTAGGGTAGTTGGTAGACATGAAATTCATTTGAGCTGTGAGGCTTCCTACAGTGTTACGAATGGGAGTGTCATCAAGCTTTTCAGAAACAGCTTTTCATAAAAGATTAATTTTACTAATCATGTCGTCTTGCTGTTGTCTAAGTTGAGTACTTAGGTTGGATAGTCTTTTCTTTTGGTGAGAGTCAAATTCTATTAGTGCCTTCTCAAGCTTTGTTTGGTAATTGAATGAGTAGATGGAGAATGAGCCGTTCTGTGGGCTCGTGAATGTTTAGGCGTGTGCCCAGTTAAAGTTTGGCTTTCCCTTCTAAGCATTGGTGGCTTCGTTAAAGTTTCTTGTCCCTTGGTTCATAGCGAACTGCCTACTTCCTGTTCCGTCGGTACGCGAGGATGCATAATCAACAAAGGCTTGTTCAAGATTTTCCATGCAGTACTAAGTGTCATGGGGACCATAAAAAATCTCACATGAGGAAGTGATCTTGTTCACTTGAGTAGGTTGCATCAGAGCAATGTGAGCATCCATCAAACGTTGAACTTGATTTCGAGCTCGATGATGCGGCGGTCGGATGTACTCGGGACATATTGAGGCAAAGAGATTGCCTTGACCGGCTTAGCGAAATCCCTTGGGTCGTTCCAACTTT
>BQNB010097988.1:1986-25257 GCA_026074375.1 Tanacetum coccineum | reverse complement strand
AAAAACGTAGTTTAATAAAAAGTCAACAAAGTCAAATGGTATCCCGGCGAAATTATTTTATAAAAAATAATTTTAAATAATATATTTTTAAATATTAATTATTAAATATAGTTTTGACATGTCGCCGGGGAAAAGTCCAGAATACTTTGACCAAATTTTCTACGAGAATTGGTGACACGTAGGATCTATTTTGTCGTTTAGTGCACATTCTCCAGCGACATATGTCGCCGGGGAAACATCCGTCACCTGTTCTCCTATTTCTTGTAGTGAATGGAAATTTATATACGTAATGAAATATATAGGTACATACAAAGCTTAGAAGATCTTGGATGCTCTCGCCATGGTGTAAACATTGGCTCCTTTGACCTGCTACCATCTCTAGTATGTATAACACTTACTGGGTTCCAACAATTAGACTAGTGTTGGCTTGAGTTTCCTCTTGTTTAAACAACCTTGCCATGCCAAAATCTGCAATTTTAGCATTCATTTCTGCATCTAACAAAACATTACTAGCTTTCATATCACGATGAATTATTTTAAGGCGAGAATCTTCATGAAGGTATAAAAGTCCCTTGGCAACTCCTGTGATGATTTTGTAGCGTTTTTCCCAATCAAGAAGTGTACGTTTCACTGGATCTACAAGTACCATCATAAATTGGTTATTTATACTATCTATACTTAATTCATGTCACAGTTAACAAGAAAGGTAACCAGCAAGCTAAAAGATAATGTGAGGTATGCCTTCATTTCTCTCTTGCATGAAGCCGAAGAAAAACCTTCTCCTAAATGACATAAAGCGTTTGTATCATTATAACACTTGGATTGAGTGGTTTTTTTAATCCTTATTAGGTTCTCTATAATATAATTTGCCATACAAAAAAAAGTAATACCTTGTATCTCTTACAAAAGCAGTAAAAGTTCAATCTTCAATAATATAAGAAAACTTTGTCAAAATTGAACAACATTTGGTCCCAAAATTTGTCATAATATATTTCATACTTATATTTGTGATAATTAACACTCGCTCGTAAAATTATAACAAACATTAGTTTTTTTCATGAGAAAGAAGGTCATACTTAGCTTGCGCGCATTGTCAAATTTGGGATCTTTGCTTACTATGTGTTGGCATTTCCCATAGTTTAAACAACAAAGAATGTATTCTTACTAAAGTAACTAGGTCTTTTTTTTCGACGATGAAAAGAAGTTACCGCCTGTAAACCAGCCAAGCTAGGCTTTTATTTGGTATCTATAGTGTCAGAATTCATTGCTAAATGGATTATGAAACCCTCAAATGGAGTAATTACTAGTTAGTGAGAACATACCAAATATGAATTGATCAAGACTAACATTTGGCAAGAACTCGTATATGAGAAGTCGCTCGCTTCCTTGTGTGCTAAAACCAAGCAACCTAACCAAATTACGATGTTGGAGCTTCGCAAGTAGCAAAACCTCATTCTTGAATTCTACATCACCTTGTCCAGAATCGTTTGCTAACCTCTTTACTGCTACTTGGTGTCCATCTTCAAGCACTCCCTGTATGTAAATAATGTGATGGCATATATGAATGCTTATTAATAAAATAACTTCTCATGCTGACGCATAATAACTACTAGCAAGATATGTCTGTTAGATTATACCTTGTAAACTGCTCCAAATCCACCTTGTCCCAGCTTATTGTCTTCAGAAAAGTCATTTGTTGCAACTTGCATTGTACTAAAGTCGTATTGAAAAGATTCAGCAGTGCCAATATCCATAGTTTCAGCTAGTAGAATGAAATAAAAAGAGTTGATTAGAAGATTCAGCACACACCAAAAGCATATCACTTATGAATTATAATCTATTGATCCTTAAGTTTGTTATAACTGTGAACATTAAAGCTATATATGGACTTGAAACTTACTATTAGGGGGCATAGGTGGGATTTGCCTCTTCTTCTTCTTCAGTCTCATAAAGATACAAAGTGAAGCAACTATTATGACACCAATGAATATCGTACTAACGCTTACAATTGTCACAATTTTCATGGTGTTTCTCTTTTTCCCTGAGAAAGTAACAAGTTATGTTAAAGAATGAACAATATTATTAGCATAACCAAATTCATTTTCCTTACAAATGAAAGACATAATCAAATAGCTCATCATAAACTATCACGCTCACTCTTTTCAAACTAAGTGTCCACATTGAAATTTTGAATTGTTTCAAAATAAGTGGTTTTTCATATTTCGGCAAATTGAAAAAACTTTAGTGCATATATTATTTTATTGTTGAAGAGTGTGTGTAAGTAAGACTTTCTAAAAACTTTGTGTATTTTCGAAGTAGAAATGTGATTAATCCGTCAAACTTTTATGATTAATAAATATCCTTTGATCAAGTCAACCACGAACAATACTTTATGCCTTAATCGTATCTTGTTTAAACTATTAAGGTACTTTTAATTATAACCCTAAAATAAATATATACCTTTTTTTTTATAAAAGACCATTAAGTAGTATAAAAGAACTTTGTTTTATTAATCTTTACCCAAAAAAAAAACTTTGTTTTATTTATTACACTAGTATAAAATAAAACATAAAATAGGCCAAATACATTGGCCAAATTTTTTAATTATAACCCTCAAATTTTTTTTAACCATGGTTTTCAATACATTGGCCAAATAATCCACGGGGTTTGAACCCACCGCCACACATACTCAAACCAGGTAAAGTCTTCCCTTTTCAGGAGGTTGGCGTGGTCACTTCAAGGTTGTTTACACCTAGCAAGAACTGAATTTGAGACCTCACACATTTTAGAGTGATAGCCACAGACCTTTTTGCCACTAGGCTCTGATACCATGAAGGTGGGTAAATCTCTTCTCTCATTCCATACAAACGTAATACAATATATATTGGTACAAAGATTATTCTAGAAGTGGGCTTGAGCCCGAGAGACTAAGCTATACTAAAGATACGAGCTAACACCCTTGAGTGGTTAGTATTTTCAAAAGGGTTTTTCTAACATGAAGGTGGGGACAAGAGGCTGTGTGTGACAGCCTGATTGGCCAGTAGGTGATTGTGGGACCTGATAATGATTAATAATAATAACTACTGACCAATCAAGTTGTGACACATAGGTTTTGTCTCCACCTTATCATGTGCCCTAGGGACACATGTTAGAAAAACACTTTTCAAAATTTTCAGTAGTTTTTATCTGAATTTATGTTAATATGCTTATAAAATATTGTCAACATTGGCAATGTACGTTATAATTGTCGTTACCTTTAATACATTTATGTGAAAGCGTAAATCAAAAAATAATCTATAATGCTATATTACTAGTTTTATGACTTTCACAACATAAGAAATCGATTTGTAAATGAATGCAGCAACGCACGGCAAATCAACAACCACGTTGAAATAACCACGCCAAACTCTTGAAAAGAGAGGGCTTTACTTGGTATGAGTCTGTGTGGCGGTGTGTTTAAACCCCGTGGATTAGTCATGCAATGTGTCGAAAAGCACGGTTACCAAAAAAAAGGGTTTGATGGATTGTCTAATTGAAATTAAAAAAAAGTTTGAAATTTCTGATTTTTGTGAGAAAATATGTGAGCCTATGATGCACATGCGTATACACAAAGGATACGTTTATTAATGTAATTAATATATTTATCATATATGTTAATTATATTAATATGTTTTCAGCGAAATAATAAAACGGTATTTAATTGAATAACATTAGATTTATAAACAATTGATAGATCTTAACAAGTGAATGACTTTTGAGCGCGAGCGAAAACCAAACCCTGAAGCTTTGGTTGAGCCGGTCGTACTAGAGAAAGAAGAAAGGGGTCAAAGGTCGTTTATTGTAAACTTGATGAGTGTCCTATTATGACTTGAAGACTAATATTATCATTATCTTATATAATTCCAGCCACTTTTGTTCATTGATATTCGCCCCTCAAAAAAACACACACGACATAAACGAAAACCAATAACCCTATGCATAAGATATATACTGTTGTAATACAGTTGCATGACATACATGCAAAATACATGTACAGTTCGCATGACTTAACATGCAAATCCACGTGCATGAATTTTATCATGTTAAGATATATGTATGCAAGGATTATTCCTTTCCATTCATTTTTTTTTTTTTTTGCTTAGTCAATCCGTATTTATACCCTTGCTCAGGCGATCGGTAATTAATACCTTCGGTGGGGATTCGTTCTGATGTGAGTCGACATAAGGACATCATGTTGGTTGTTCTTTATTCGTGAAGCAAGTACTACATCCTACATCTCGGTGACGTGTAAAGTGTGTGAATACTACATAAAGGGTTATCTACTTTAGTAACTTGGGTGGTTTTCGTGTGGTATTAATTATTATACACACGCGTATATTCAAGACGGTGTAACGTTTATTGCTAAAAGGTACACATCTCTAATCTTGTTAATTATGAATTCTATACGTGTTTAATTTCCGCTGCGTACTCGTGTTTAATGGTTAAAAGTTGTAAAAACCCAACAGTGGCATCACGAGCCATCGTGTAGAATTTATAGTTACAAGTAATAAAATTTGACAAAATTAGGGTTCTTGATTAATTTTTTAAGCCCTTTGGGCGTTTTATGCATAAAGATTCGATCTTTGTGCATTAAGATTCAACCTTTATTGGTTATAAAATTAATTAGACGAATTCTAGATTGTATGAAATTTTATAGATAAAACTTGATGTGTTTGATTGTTAATTGATCGGTTTTATGTTAAAATTAATTGTTAATTCGGTATCTATGATAAATACATGCAATTTATCATAGAGAGATATGTGATATAAATCTTGTTTATTGTTAAAGATTTATGCAAATATGATGATCAAGAATAAAACATAGACATTAAATTTGATATGGTAAGATCCACGACTTTAAAAGCTAGGGAAGACCTTGGCTATGTCTTAATGAGGCCTAAAAGTTGCTTAAATTTTATGTGCTATGTGGTATATATTCGTATATGGCTTACGCAATTGATTATATTGATGGATGTGGCCGGAGTCATTGGACGAAGGAGCCTTGTATGAATATATACATGTTTTAAATATTAGATCATTTGGATCATAATTGATATTTGCATGACTTAATTGTTAAGTGTTGTTTTTGAATAAGTGTTATGTGAATTAGTTTTGTGTTTATATTGGTTTTATTTTAAGTTTGGACTTGTGAGAAAATAAAAGGGTTTTTCGAAAAATAAATATAAACATGACTAATTATTATGAAATCAGATTTATTATGGACTATTTTATAGTTCATAATGTGTTTTTCAAATTAAAGTTTTATTTTTATCAATGACGTAATTTGCAAAAGTACTACTTAGTTGCAAGGATAAGGTTCGGGGAGACTCATCAAGACTTCGGTCTTGTAGATACCATTACCCTATAATACCTGACTACGTTGTAGTTTCCTTACCTTGCATACTATTTAGGAAGTCGCAAATGGTCTAGGGTTTGAATGGTTTTTAACCATTCTTTAATCTTTTCCCGCGATAAAATATAAAATCTTTAAGTTTTGAAAACACGTTGAATCGTCAATTTTTAAAAGGTAACACTATTTATACATTAGATGTATAGAAAATAAGTGATACCGTAATAAATAACTTAATTGAGTAAAGTTTTTATTAAAATTTATGATACGAAGATGTATGCATGCTTCTTCGTACATATTTGTCACGTCAAATATTATACCCTTTAAATAAGTTATTGCCATCCAATTTGTAAGAACACTTGCATATGCTTTTTACTATGCATGAGACGTATATAGATTGTAATCCCAAGGTGATTATACACTTTTTCGTGAGACGTTAGTGTTACATATTCACAGTTTTTGATTGGACGACTTAATCGGTTTAGTGGTGAGACCTTAAACTCGAGGCATAGATGGGATTAAACATGCTTACTAGTATATTATTGTAATAAAGTAAGTCCCATAAGGTTCTAGGAATTGCACCGGTGGCAATTATTGATCGTCAATTACCTTTTGAATACACCATTGCTAGCAGATCAACTCATGTGATGGTGGTATGTCAAGTTGGATCCTAGCCTTTAGAGAATTAATTGTTTAAAAAGTTTAAACATGGGTAGTTAATTTTCTATAAGGAATATTATCGAAAATACTAAAAACTGAATTTTGCGATTCTATTAATAGTATTAATGCAACGATAAACCGTAAACAAGGGTTTGTTTCTTTCTTGAAGAAGTCAAACCGAGACTCCTTTCCGTGTAAGGAACAAGAAGACTCATTCCTATCATCTTTCTTGCTCCGGAAAGTTATAATAGGAACGTAGGAATAGTCCTAATGTAATCAAACTCATAGCTAACTTAAATGTTAAGAAGATTGCATAACTTATATTTTCATAAAGATTTTATCACCCTTATTCGGTGGTGAATACTTTGAAATATATAAGACATTTGAATAACTAGAGAACATATTCTTAAAGCTATCAAATGATAACATCTTAATGTAAGATATGGTAAGATGATTATGTCATCAATGATATAAAGAAATACAAATATTAAAAGTCTAAGATATGAAATATATGTGTTCTAGATTTTTACTTGTAACTATTTTATGAATTGTTATTGACAAAACACGAGAAGATCGTAAGATAGAAATAAACGGATTTATCGGTTTATTTTAATTAACAAATAATACCAACGGACTGAAAATACAGAGTATTACTCACCTCCTCTATTAGTCCTGAATCTTTTGATCAGGGACCCTTGTTGTAATTCAACTTTAGTTTTGAATACTTTGAATTTATCTAATGCTTCATCCTTAGTATGTAATAAATAAACATAACAAAACCTAGAAGCATCATCAATAAATGTCACAAAGTGTATCTTATTTCCTAGTGAGGGAGTAGCATGCAGATCACATAAATCAATGTGGATTTTACATTTTAAAATAGTTTCTTAGTTATTTTAGTCGGCATGTAAGTTTTACATTTTCCAGTGTCTATTCAAAGCTAGGATTAATCATCCTTAGACAAATCCTTGCATCCTTTATAGTGGAAAGACCAGTCTAGCAATGCATAAGGATTAAATCATTCGTTTTAGAGGTTGAGATTAAGGGGCTGAACCCAATATTATCATAAACAATATTAAGCCTAAAACGATTGAATTACGTCAAATAACCAAAACCAATAAACACACACCATTATGGGACAGAAATTTTTTTGATATTAGATTCAATCACTTGTTTATAACCACAATTGTTTCAAGAATACCACTAAAACCAAAATTCTTCTTAATATTGAGAAACATCAAAACAATAAACAAGCAAACAATCTTTCCAGAAGTAAATCTAAGATCTACACAACCATATCCATCTGTTGACTCATTTCCCATGTGAAGAATAAATCCATCATTCAGTGACTCATAGGTCTTAAACTAGCATCTATCTTTACATACATGCACAGTTACTCGCGAGACGAGAGCGCTGAGCCAGCTCGGGAGTACGAGGAGCGTGTCATCCCTAGCACTCAAAAGAAAGCGTAGAGTCATACCCTGGTAGATGCGAGTAGCGAGCTAACATCTAGCACATTTTAGAGAACATTGTTCTATCAAACATACATTATAGGGAGGCTTGGGGGGTCACGTATTTGGGTATCAGTGAGTTGTTAGAACATCACTGAACCATTTTGCCTGAACCATTGGCCCTTGTTGCGTACTTTTCCACCTTTGCAATCATTTTTTAAGTGTCTAGGCTGGTTTCCCACACATCCAACAAGTCACTTAAGACCTTTTTTTAAGATCGGCTTTGGTTTCCTGATGTTTACATTTACCCTTGTTGTCATTGTACTTGAAGGAGTTGTTTCGCTCTATCATATTGACAACTGAAGACCAACAACATTGTTGCTCCTTGGCTTGTCATTATCCTGCACCCTGAGGGACTCCTTAATGCACAGATGATTTCCCAACTCAATAAGAGTTAACTCATCCTCCTAATGTTTCAAGGTGTGCTTGAAATCTTTCCAGGAAGGAGGAAGTTTATCAATGATACAAGAAATTTAAATAGCCTCATCCAGGTTCATTTCGTGTTGTGTAAATCTTCCAAGTATACCAAGAAGTTTATTGTATTATTCCATAACTGGTCTTGAATCAGTCATTTTGTAATTGGTAAAATTACTAACAAGGAACTTCTTACTTGATGCATCCTCACCCACATATTTGGCTTCCAAGGAATCCTATAGTGCCTTGGAAGATTTAACATTTTAGTAAATATCAAATAAAGGACTAGACATACCATTCAGGATTAAACCTCTGCAAACATAGTCATCATTGTCCCACTTGTTCATCTTCCTGATTTGTTTCATGGTAGCATTCTCACCATGTTTAGGAATAAGAGTAGTGAGCACAAACACCACACTCATGCTGGAAAGCAAGAAGTGCATCTTCTTTTGTTATCTCCTAAAGTCCACCCTTTTAAACTTGTCAACCTTGGCAAAGTTTGAAGCCATGTGTTTCATAATAGCAGCCATTGATTATCATAAAAATAATCTTCTTTGACTATTGGGTGTCGGTTGTTCCTAGAACAAGGTGAAGATAATCAATGCCTAGCTATTATCAATGATGACAACCGAATATCACTTGAAGTCGTCTAATTACTTTCTAAATAATATTATTCGACCCTATGCCTGAGTTACAAGAATACCTCCTTGTGATAAAACCAAATGCTTGTTCTTGTTTTAGGCACAAATCAAGAACTCTTCGCTTCTAAGTGTTTTATGTTTTTTGTCTGTATTTCTATGCAGTTATGATCTCCTATTTATAGGGGATATACTTAAACCCTAATCAATAGAATTATGAGATATTAATGGGCCCATTAATCTCTTCCATAATTAGCCTTCATAATTGTAAGAATTATTGGTTACATAACCAATTTAAACACGGTCATTTAATGCAGTCAAACTTGCCAGTTGAATATGTCAAAGTTGTTACAAGGTCAATCCTTCAGCGCCCTGAACACTCAGCTAACTCACTGAAGACCACGCAAGCTGAAGTGTTGACATTGAAAAGACCACTAATAAGATAACCCGCTGAGGATATATCATGTGAGGGATTACTCCCTGATAGTATCCTTCAGTTGACTACTCAAGGAGTACAAAGCTGAAGCCATCAGAATGAAGAATACCATTCAGTGAGTGAACTCACTGAACTTTATCAGCGACCAGAATTCTCTTTTACCACTATCAGAGTCAAGGTGTTCAGTGACCTATGAGAGTACACTCCGTATCTCCAGTCCTATTACCCGGTATGAACTGAACCCACAATTGAACTAAATTTCCAACAACATAATCCAAAAGAGATAGTGTGCATGTATACATACATTTACGTATGCATGTATTTAAGATGCATGCAATATATAATTGCATCCACGTATCCTTTTCTCCTTCTTTTGTAACGATCGAAACGCATTTCACTTAGGGATTTGGGTCGTGTTTTTTCATGTAACAATAACATATGGTGTTAGCTTGTTAATCGTGAAGCGAACACTAGCACCATAACGTGCTCGTGTGACGTGTAGTCCATCGAGCTTACCCCCTCAACTTTTCCCCAGTGACATTTCGCTGGGGATAGGTTTCCCCAGCGACATGTCGCTGGCGAAGGGGTCAGAATGTTGCTGGGGAAAGCATCGAATGTTGTAGTGACAACGTGTTTCACTTGAAAGATCTTGTTATTATGTCTCCTACTTGATGAGCTATAAATTAAAATAATCTTATTACGAATCTTGATTTTGTTATTGAGTACTAACATGGTAACCTTGCAAATCGGGTGAAAACATCAGTTATAGAGTTAACACCGTTCGTTGATCTTTGGAAGGTATTCAACTAGAGGTATCGTCTTTTTAGTGGTTTAACATTTTTAAAATTTTCAGCTAGTGAACGTGTGTTAATTTGTGTAGAATCTATATCTATATTTATATTTATACTACTAATTAAGCATGTTTGTCTTCTATTTTGAAAAGACTTGAATTTTTAACTTACAAATTTATGCAAGATGAGTACATACGGATGGATTTCAACTCATATGACCCGTTTCCCTCCAAGCTTGTGATTTGTTTTAGAATAGATATAAAACATATCAACCGATACATCAAATTTAAATTTTAGGTCAAGTTCTTAGAGTTTTAAAATATATGTCTCCATCTTGGTTCATCTTCTTAGGGTTATAATCATAATAATTATATATACATGTTTGTAAGTATGAACAATTTAACCAAAATTTGCGTATATTTTAATACACATGAAGAATATAATGTAGGCAAACATAATATTTGTTGCAGTGAACCAATCTTAACATTCAATTCTTGCTATAATATAACATACAAAATATAAAGTTTTAAGTTAGGAAAGATATATGAAATAAGTTACTTGTTCAATATATGAATTTTCTTATTTACTTAAATGATCTATAAATTATTCCAACCAAAATTCTATATCGTCAAAGTTCGTCCAATTTTTACAAAGAAATACAATAAATTATACATAAAAAATAACAATGTACATTCCAGTTACGATAAAAAGATGCAATTAGATTTGCATGTTTAGGCTCAAAAATAACCTTAACTGTTAAAAAAATCAAGACTCCTATCTAGGAAGGATCTCAGATATTGTAACATCATTTATTGAAAAAGGGGAGGGTCGTAAACTTTTCGTTGATAATACAGGTCTTTCTATTCCACCACTCCCCGGCGAAGAACTAATCTCTAGAGGAAGCGGTATTTCAGGATCTATAATCATACTATGCACTAAAAATGCAGGTTGTGATGGTTGCGGAAGTAAGATAGACAAGCTATTGAGCATAAGTACAATTGAACCCATTGTTGGCCTATCAGTAACATCTTCTTGAACGCATAATAACCCGATGTGAATACTTCTAATAATGTTATGCAATGAACCTGCAGATCCCATCTTCAATTTGGGATCTATCATATCTGACGGTGTCCCATTTTCCCATCTTTTCCATGCCTAAACAAATAACAACGTTTAAGATGTTAAATCTACAATGAGAACTGAATCTTTCCAGGGAAATAGTTTTAATAAATTATACGATTGTGATGGAATATATGCGTGGATACATACAAAGCTAAGAAGATTTTGGAAGGTTTTGCCATTTTCAAAACCATGGTTCCTTTGACCTGCTACCATCTCTAGTACCAACACTCCAAAGCTAAATACATCGGTCTTTACCGAGAATTGGCCACGCTTTAGGTACTCTGGGGCCATATAAGCACTAGAAAACAAAGCATAGAACATAGAATTTAAAAGGTTAGACTTGTGTGAATGTCTCGCAAAAAAGAAATCACATTTTCAAAGTCGTTATATAACTAAAGCAAGTCTTGTAAAATTTTGTAATGATTTCCATCCACATAAAGTGTATAGTACTTACTGGGTTCCAACAATTCGACTAGTGTCCGCTTGAGATTCATCTTGTTTAAACAACCTTGCCAGGCCAAAGTCAGCAATTTTAGCATTCATTTCTCCATCCAACAAAACATTACTAGCTTTCATATCACGATGAATTATCTTTAGACGAGAATCTTCATGAAGGTATAAAAGTCCCTTGGCAACGCCTTTGATGATCTTGTATCGTTTTTCCCAGTCAAGAAGTGTTCGTTTTATTGGATCTACAACCACGCGACCATGAATTTAGAGAAAACTGGAAAGTTGATGCTTAACAAAACATGAAAATTTCAAGTTTTGAGTAATTTTCTCGCTAATAAAAAAATTGAAAGTTCGATGTTTGACAAAAGGCGTAATTAGTGTTTGGTTGTCATGACTCACCAAATATGAAGTGATCAAGACTTGCATTTGGCAAGAACTCGTATATGAGAAGTCGTTCATTTCCATGTATACTAAATCCAAGCAACCTAACCAAATTACGATGTTGAAGCTTCACAACTAGTACTACCTCATTCTTGAATTCTTGATCACCTTGTCCAGAATTATCTGCTAGCCTCTTTACTGCTATTTCTTCTCCATCCTCAAGCACACCCTATACATGTATCGCATATTAGCATATATATGTAAAGGTAAGTTCTCATGTTGCGGCATAAACATTGCTTGCAAGATTGATTTGCTATATTATATATACCTTGTAAACTGCTCCAAAACCACCTTGTCCGAGCTTATTGTCTTCAGAGAAATCATTTGTTGCAACTTTTACTGTACTAAAGTTGTATTGGAAAGATTCGGCCAGTTGAGAGATTGTAGAAACCAAAGCCGTTGTTGGTAGTGGGGAGGTTGGAAAGAGTGGTGTCGAGATTTTTTTTGAACGTACTATTTGCGGTAAAATTAAGGAGGTTATCAGGGTCATTTTTCTTGGAGTTTTTCTTTTTCCCTGAAAAAATAACAAGTATGGTGAAGCCTTAAAATATGTGAGTTAGAAATATCGTATCCAATAACAATGTTCAGTTTCCTTCCAAACGTAGAGATATGAATGGTCAATCTCTTAAGTTTTATTAATGGTTAATGATCCATAAATCCTGATACTGAAATGCAATTTAGTATTGAAAATTCATTAGTTGTCATTCATGCCTGCGTGTTGAAAATGTGATTTAATCCATCAAATCACATATGGTAACCTATTAAGATTCTTTCAATAAGATCGAGTTAACCACAAGAATCTACTTTTTGACTTGATCGGATTTTTGTTTAACTTAAGGTACTTTTGACGATACCCCTAAAACAAAGATAAAAACTATTAAGGACTATAAATAGTTAAAAACTAGATTTGGTGCAAAATTAAGTCATACTGTATTAGTTACTACATGCAATTATTATGCATGCCCATGACTGTTGTAAATGGTGTTTTTATGGTCATCTTATGCTTCCGGGACACAAAGATGTAGAAAATGATCATGACTTATTTTTGAGATTGTCTTAAGGGCCGAGTTGTTTTTTATATATTGGGTGTGTTATCATCAAAAAGGTTGTTAAAGCATTCACTATCGTAAAATTTTATAAGAGTTTACAACTTTAAATTTTGATGCCGCATCAGTAACTAGTAAATCTTAGTAAAGGGTAGCCTAGCTGCATCTATATGGTGTGAGATTCTCCCCAACCAAGTAGTTTTGAGTACAAGTGTAGACGGGATAATTGTGTGATATGTTTGTGGTGTATATAGTGTGAAATTGTTAGTTTGATTTCCTATAAAGGATTTTTTTATATTTTTTAAATTATAACGCGTACAACTTTTTTGTTACTAAACTTGTTTGTTAACATAATAACAAGTTCAAATTAATTCATTACTAATAAATGTACTACATAACAACTCTTAGAAAGAAAAATCATACCGTGCGGTGATGATGGTGATGGTGACGATGACGACGGTGGGGAAGTGACAAGAGGTCTACTCTCGTTATAAAATAATCTTTCGCCATATCGTAAATTGCATACAGATCCAACAATTCTCCCTCTAAGTTTCCCGCCAATAAAACTGGGTATGTTGCGGCTTAAATCTTCTAAGCAAACATTACAATCCCGCTTCGATAAATCTGGAGTACACTGCATAAGTGCATAAATATTTGTAAAGTCAGGCCCCGTCGTGTTCCCGGTTGCAAACTTCATTAGCGGACCCCCATTCGATGCATCAGCTCTAAGCTTATCCAACAATGGTCTCAGAGCCGCGTGAAATGAAACAATATTTGTCGAATTTGGTCCAACATTAACATAGCCACGTGAATCCATCTTAGTTTTTCCCATTAAAGTATCATTGTTGTATGTTAACAAACAAGTCTCATATATAGCTGATACATAGATGTTGTTAGGACATCTAAATTTGTTGATTGATTTTATTATTAAACTATCAATTTCTAAGAAGAGTTTTTTGCATCCAATGGTCATTGTACTTTTTATAAATGTTTAATTTGAACATTATATTATTTTTTTGTTCATTCAAGTCACTGTACTATTATTAATGTTTAAAAAGCTAAGTAAACTTTGAGATCTTACTCAATTAAGTCATCTATATTTTTTTTTATTGCACTTCAACCTCCATGTCATCAAATAACTCACGTCGTTTTTGTTTTTTTATAATCTATATATACTTATCTTTATGAAATTAGATACATATGTTAAATTTAATTTGTTTTTTATGCTTATTCTAACCGAACATTTAACATTCTAACCGAACATTTAATCTAATACGATGTTTAAATATGTTTGTGGCGGAGTAAAACCAAAAGTACTAATCTCAATATTGTCTTCATCAAGTCATACTATAAGTTTAGGTGTACAATAGTATCAGAATACTCGTATTTGCCGTTGTGCATAAGAATTGTATAAACTATTAAAAATTATAAAATTTTATGTTATGATTGATAAACTTATAAACAAGCTTAGTTGATTGTAACTGATATACGAATAAATATAAATTAGAAGTAAATAATATAACTAAGTTTTTTTTTAAATAAATAAGTAAAAGTAATAAATAAATAAGAGTGTATGAGTGACTCTATTGTATGTGTTCTAAAAGTTTAGTTACTATATTAAGCTTAAATAATAGTACAATGACTTGAATACACACAAAAATACTACAATGACTTAAATGAACATTTTTAAAAAACATAATGATTCTAAGGTGCAAAAACCTTTCTAGGAACATATTGAATATTTGACTACTACTAAAAAACAAGGTCAAAGTTACCTAGTTCACACCTTTGTCCAGTTATATGACTAATAAGGTCAACGTTACCGAGTCAGCACCTATGCCCACGTTAGGATTTGAACTCTTCTTGACATACGTCACAGTTGAAGATTAATCCTAGGGTGTGTTTGATACTTTATGGCTACACACTACTTACAATAAAACTATTAGTAAATTGAGTAATTAGTGTTGATTTGATTGATGTCGAATGTGTTTTTAGATAAATTGTTTTGTCGTGTATCTCTCGAATAATTTATAACGTATCTTCATGCGTTCGTACGGTATCATCATCACGATGTTACTTTTCTGGAAAAAAATCTGGGAGGGATCGCATGCTCAGAATCATGTAAAACCATATTATCTAATATGATGCATGTGTAAATTATATCTATTATTTTACATAGCGTCAACCCTCGAGCCGAGTGTTTAAGTATCTTCTACTTTTTCTTTAAGACACCAAAAGCTCGTTTCACATCTTTCCTTGCTGCTTCGTGCGTGGTCTTATACATTATTCGTTTGTGATCATTCGACCTTAGATTTGAAATGGACTTCATAAGAACGGATCATTTCAGATATATCCCACTTTAAGATAATAGCCCTTTTTATAAGTCACGTCATTAGCCACAAATGAAACATTCGGTGCTTATTCAGATTTGAGATCATTGAAAACAGGAGATTTTCGTAAAACGTTAACGTCGTTGTTCATCCCGGAGATAATAAAAAACACATGTCAAATCCATAAGTATTAGGAGACATACCCTTCCAATAAAACGAATGGATCTGGCCTGTGATCACACCGACAAAATTGAGCTTTTAATGCAATTGGACAATTCCCCTATGGCGAACCCATACAATCAATGCTTCCTATAATCTCGGAAAACCCATGCTTTTCCTCGTGATGAGCATAGAGTTTTTCGATGTCATATGTCAGCTTACGCAAAAACTCGTTTCCATATAATAACAGGTTTTATGGCATCCAAGAGTGGAGGTGGAATGGGGAGGAAGAGTCTATATGAGCGTTAGTAATATAATTATGATGAGAACCCGTATGATGATGATGATTGCGAAGTTTTGACTTAAGAGCAATTAGCTATTTGTGATAAGTTTAATATTAAGATCCGTGGTCATACTAGACGTTTGTAGTCTTATAGATTCTGATAAGTTTTGGTTTGTCATACTTATGATAGGTTTGGTTTGAATCACAAATGGTGTGTTTGTTTTCCGGCTATGAACGAGCTGAGATGTGAGATTTACTCACAACCTATGTATTTAAATATTTTTTGGTGTAATAAAATGGGCAAATCGCATAAAAAGGTACCCATCTTAGGTTCAATGTCAATTAAAGGTACTCATCTTTTTTTTCTCAATTTAAGGTATCGATCTTTTTTTTTGCAACGTTAGACAATTAACAGGTTTTTCGGTTACATTTCTAACGATCGTTATTTTATTATTGCATCGTTAGTCCTTTATATGATTTTGTTAAAAAAATATTTTCTACTTATTTTTAAAAATTATACACGTTTTATACACACATTTTTTACACGTTTTTATACACACATTTTTTACACGTTTTTATACATAGTTTTATAAATATTTTTATACACACATTTTTATGCACGTTTTTATACACACATTTTTATACACGTTTTTATGCACACATTTCTATACACATTTTTCTACATGCTTTTATTCACGATTTTATACATGCATTTTTATACACGTTTTTACAGACACATTTTTATGCACTTTTTTTAAAAAACGTGGATAAAATTATGTGTAAAAACGTGTATAAAATATGTGTATAAAAATGTGTGTATAAAACGTGTATAAGTTTTAAAAATAAGTATAAAATACTTTTTTAACAAAATAATATAAAGGACTAACGATGCAGTAATAAAATAACTTAAAATACTAACTTTGCAACAAAAAAAAGATCAATACCTTAAATTGAGAAGAAAAAAAAGATGAGTACCTTTAATTGACATTGAACCTAAGATAGATACCTTTTTATGCGATTTGCCCTAATAAAATATACCGGGTGTAATAAACACCTCTCACCAAAAAAAAAACCTTACATATACCATTCAACTTCTTCCATAACACACACTCCACCCACCGTCACACACCAACACCTCCTTCGCGCCACCGTGACACGCCAAGCAAAACACCTTTGCTTCTGCCGCCGCTCATGGTCCATGTGTCTCCACCAAAGGCGGGTATAAAGAAGAATTACTGTAATTTGCTTGATTACTTTATTTTTATTTGAAATTTGATATGTTTGTTTTCAGAACAGGCCTCAATATGTTTGAGCAGGCCAAATTATTTTATAAGACCGTGTTTTATTAGAAAGAGTCTTGATGAGGGGGTCTGGAAACTTCTTTGTGTAGTAGTGTGATGTCGTACCGAAGATTACACATTGGTGCAAGAACTCTCCCTCCGATGCACTGATGAGTTAACTCCTCTGTACAACCTAGGTTACATTTTCTAAACAATCGTTGTTGTTTCAATATATCTGGATAACACTGCATAAATGCATATATAGTTGTAGAGCAGGCTCCGATGTGTTATGTGTTCGAACTGGAAAACATCCATAGTGGACCCCCATACGCTGTAGCATTTCTAAGCTTATCCAGGAGCGGTTTCAACGTCCCGCTGAACAAAGCAACATTCGTTGTACTTTGGAGATGTGTCATGTAAGCAAAAAACCAAATTTGAATGTTACCTAATAGAGTATCATTGTTGTATATAAACGAACAATAGTGAAGTTGCTGAACATCTACATAGACAAACAACTTCCGTTAAGAAAGAAACACAACTAGAGTAGACCTATAAAAGAAATAATAATACAAGAAAATTATTTCTATCTACGACCCCTAACTCGAATATCCAAATTATCACAAATAGCTTGGAGCTTTTCAAGAATTTCCTGACCTTCATAGCAGGCCCCGATGTGTTATGTGTTCCGTCTGGAAAACGGCCATAGTGGACCCCCATCCGCTGCATCATTTCTAAGCTTATCCAGGAGCGGTTTCAATGTCCCGCTGAACAAAGCAACATTCATTGTATTTTGGAGATGTGCCATGTAAGCAAAAAACCAAATTTGAGTGTTACCCAATAGAGTATCATTGTCGTATATCAACGAACAATAGTGAAGTTGCTGAACATCTGGATTACGACGCCTTGACATAGAGCTACTGAGTTGACTACATTGATACCTTGGCCAGTGGAGAGTTGACTACATCGATACCTTAGGTGTTGGTAAAGGTGGAGTTTAGATTTGTTTGGAACGGACTGGTTTAAACTAGAGTAGTGGTCAAATAGAAATCTTATACAAGCATGAATAGTATAATTAAATTATTGTTGAGTAAACTTAAGCTCAAATTAACGAGTAAGGCTTGTACATATAGACTAGCTAAATAACATTCAGAAACTTCTAAATTAAAACCCCTTTTGAAGTATGAACATAAAATTGAGACGCAGAAATAAATGGATTTTTTCCATGATGAGCAATTGGATTGAACTTTCCAATCATTTTCATAACTATGCATATCTAGAATATTGATTTTGTTTTAGAGCAAAACTTACGAATACAAGATCTTCTCTTGACCCGATAATGTTTGCCCTATTTTTAATTCGTCACAATAAAATAAACTGAAAGGAAAGCACATACGGATGAATTTCAACTCACTTGACTAGTTTTCTTTCTAGCTAATAGTAAATGCCAATGTATATTTTTAGAATAGATATAAGACAAAAACATGTTAACCGATACATCAACTTTACATTAGCTCTTAGATACTTACTATAACATAACATACAAGATATAAACTTTTTAGTTATGAAAGATATATGAAATAAGTTACTTGTTCAATATATGATTTTATTTATTTATTTAAATATAAATCATTCCAATCAAAATCCTATATTATCAAAGTTCATCTAATTTTTTTAAAGAATAACAATAAGTTATACATAAAAAACAATAACAATGTACATGACATTAGTAAGTAAGTACTATTAACGATACAAATATGCATTTAGATTTGCATCTTTAGTCTCAAAAAATAACCTTAAGTGTTAAAAAAAAAGTAAAGGCTCCTATCTAGGTACAATCTCAGATATTGTAACATCATTTACTGAAACAAGGGAGGGTCGTAAATTTATCATCGATAATTCAGGTCTTTCTAAACAACTACTCCCCGAAGAAGAACTATACTCCGCAGGAAGCGGCATTTCAGGATCTGTAATTATGCTATGAACTAAAAATGCAGGTTCTGATGGTTGTGGAAGTAAGATAGTCAAGCTACTGAGCATAAGTACAATTGAATCCATCGTTGGCCTATCAGTAACATTTTCTTGAACGCATAATAACCCGATGTGAATACTTCTAATAATGTTTTGCAATGAACCTGCAGATCCCATATTCAATGTGAGATCTATCATATCTGAAGGTGTACCATTTTTCCATCTTTTCCATGCCTAAATAAATAAGAATATTTAGGATGTTAAAACTACAATGACAACTATTATTTTCCAAGGAAACAGTTTTAACAAATTTTACGATTGTGATGGAATCTATGCATTAATACATACATAGCTAAGGAGGTTTTGGATGGTTTCGCCATTTTGAAAACAATGGTTCCTTTGACCTGCTATCATCTCTAATACCAACACTCCAAAGCTAAAGACATCTGTCTTTACTGAGAATTGGCCATGCCTCAGGTATTCTGGGGCCATATAAGCACTATAAAAAGCGTAGAACAGACAATTTAAAAGGTTAAACTAAGTAAATGTCTCGCAAAAAAAGAATCACATTTTAGATCAGGTGAAACTAAAGCAATTCTAGTAAAACTTGATACCTATATGCATGCAAACAAAATGTATAGTACTTACTGGGTTCCAACAATTCGACTAGTGTCAGCTTGAGATTCTTCTTGTTTAAACAACCTTGCCAGGCCAAAGTCTGCAATTTTAGCATTCATTTCTCCATCCAACAAAACATTACTAGCTTTCATGTCACGATGAATTATCTTTAGAGGAGAATCTTCATGAAGGTATAAAAGTCCCTTGGCAATGCCTTTGATGATCTTGTATCGCTTTTTCCAATCAAGAAGTGCACGTTTGATTGGATCTACAACCACACGACCATGAATTTAGAGAAAACTAGAAAATTGAGTGGTAACAAAACATCACAATTTCAACAATATGATTTTTGAGTAATTTTCTCGCTAATCAAAAACTTGAAAGTTAAATATTTGACAAATGGCGTAATTAGTGTTTGGTTGTCATGAACTTACCAAATATGAATTGGTCAAGACTTGCATTTGGCAACAGCTCATATACAAGAAGTCTTTCATTTCCATGTATGCTAAAACCAAGCAACCTAACCAAATTACGATGTTGAAGCTTCGCAACTAGTAAAACCTCATTCTTGAATTCTGGATCACCTTGTCCAGAATTATTCGCTAGCCTCTTCACTGCTATTTTTTGTCCATCTTCAAGCTCTCCCTATACGTATAGAACATATTAGCATATATCAATAGTTGTAAGCTAAATTCTCATGTTGAGACATAATAATTATTGGCAAAATTGATTTGTTATGTTATATATATACCTTGTAAACTGCTCCAAAACCACCTTGTCCGAGTTTATTTTCTTCAGAGAAGTTATTTGTTGCAATTTGCACTGCACTAAAGTCGTATCGGAAAGATTCAACAGTGCCAATATCCATAGATTCAACTAGTAGATTGTAAGAGAATGAGCTCGTTAGAAAAGGGATAGGCTAATATCATTTAACCATTGTCATGGTGCTCTCATCCCAAAAAGTTCCATGCCCTATACAGATACCAACCAGAACCAAACTAGCTAATTTATTTAGTAGACAATGCCTATTACCTCTTGACATTGTATTTCAAATTTGTAATCAAATGTTACTGTAACTACTTATCATTTTATGTGGGTTTAAGTGTACTAGATTCGCAAAATGGGTTGAAATAAAATCACCTAGCTAATCCAGTGATCCTTAAGTTCTTATCGTAACAAAGAAATTTGAGCTAGCTATAAGCCTGAACTTACTATTAGTGGGCATAGGTGGGGTTTTCTGCTTCTTCTTATTCTTCAATCTCTTCAAGATACAAAGAGAAGCAATTATTGTGACACCAACAAATGCCATAGTAACAATTACTATTGTCACAATCTGTGTGGTGTTGTTCTTTTTCCCTGAAAAACTAGCAGGTGTCAGTGAAACAATGAACGATGTACGTGAAATACATTTTTATAAGCAAATTCAGTTTCCCTATAAACGCGAGTCATGATTTAATGGTTCATTGTTTTAATCCTAATGGTAATTACTTATTGTCAAAAAATCCATAAATTAAGGTTTTTTTTTACAATAACCCTGTGGAAAACTAAAAAAGCACTACACAAACACCGGAAACTTTTGGTTATCCCTGCCTTGCGCAAACCATGCTAGCTCTAAATCAAAAGTGGGTCAATTTATAGACTCGACCTTGTGTGTGAGAGGGCATGACTATAGTTATCCTCAATTAACTTTAGTTATATTTATCTCAACTGCTTGAGAAGATATTAATCTATTGATTAGTAAACACATCAACTATTTATAATTATCAACTAAAAAAATAATCTCAAGAAATAATACATAGTCACTCGTACCTGGTGGTAATGGTAATGAAGATGATGATGGGGTGTTGCTGAGAGGAATACTGTCATTAAAAAACTGCTCTAAATGATACTCTAAATAACAGAAAGGTGAAACAACTTTCCCTCCCCAGCTGTAATTAAAATTATCCGGTATAAACCTGATACTAAGGCCTGTGCAAACATTACACTCCACTTCGGTTATATCTGGAGTACACTGCATAAGTCCGTAAATAGTCTTAAAATCGGGCCCCCTAATGTTCCCAGTGGCAAACTTCCTTAGCTGGCCCCCAATCTTAGTATCATTTCTAAGCTTGTCCATCAACTCTAACAAAGCCTGGTTGAATTGATTCATCGTCGTCGAAGTTTTTGCTGATTCATCCTTATCAGGATAAGCCGAAGAAACATATGCTCTATAACTTCTCCATTCAGTATTGTTGGCGTATGTCAAATAACACTTGTCATAGTACCCTACTACATAAATGTTATTGGGACATACTTTTCGCACCTTAACAATGGCGTCACTGAGACAACTTTGACACACTTCTGGAGTGACGTCTCCTCGACATAGAGCAGCTGAGTAGACTCTATCGATGCCTTGGCCAACTGAAAGATTGAAGAATCCAAATCCATTGTTGGTGCCAGGGAGGTTGGAAAGAGTCGTGTCGAGATTTATTTTGAAAGTACTGTTTTCCGTATAGTTAGCTAGGTTACTGGGGTTATTACCACAGAAATGGTAATAAAAATCTGGTTGAGCTAGAGTGGTTGTTAAATAGCTGAAAATGAAGGAGAACCTTAAAAGGCTCACATTTCTTACTAGCATGAACATGTTAGGGTTGTGTTTTTGCACCTTAGTAAGGATCGAGTTGGATCAAAAAATGTGGATTGACAAGGATTGTGTATATAGAAACTATTGGGACGATAAGTTATAAGAAAAAATAATGTTTTATATAAAAAAAACATTGACCCTTTGTAGGTAAAGAAAAAGTCTTCAATATGTGAGAATGCATATTTTGGCCAATGGTGTTCTTTATTCAGCCACATATTCAGCGAGTGGTGTAGCATTGAATTTTGAAACCAAAACTGAAACAACTTGCGCTTGTCAATATGCGGGGATGCATATTTTGGCGCACTATTTGAGCGTCCAGCAGTATTTGGGTATATTTGATTATAAAAGAGTCGAACATAGTCGCTGAAACTTAGTTAGCAGTTTTGAGGTACAAGATCTAAAGAAATGTTCAGTTCAATAACGATGTCTCACTACACGATGTTTGATCGCGTCACAAACCAAAATAGTGAACAAAGAATCTCAAATATCTAGAAGGTAAAATGCGACAAAATCTAAAAAAACATAAAGAAAACCATAAAAGGCTCACATATTTAACTACTCCCTCCGTCCCATATTAAGTGTCCATTTTTGACTTTTTGAATTCTTTTTTCATCAACTTTGACCGTAAATATTTTTCTTTATATTATATAATGCTTACTGAAAATTATACCAATGAAAAATACATTCGAAACTCTATCCATTTATATATTTTGCATTGAGTATCATATAACATAAGAAGAAATAATTAAGGTCAAAGTTGAAGAAAAAAGACTTTAAAAAGTCAAAAATGGACACTTAATATGAGACGGAAGGAGTAGTATGAACACGTTAATTTTGGGTTGTGGAATTGTTATTTAGATTGACTTGAATAAAGAAAACCATTAAAGGCTCCCATTTTTATTAGTAAATTAAAAGGGTGGCTGTTAATTCTTAGGCATGAGATTCGACTGTTTTCCAACTTGGCTCTATTAAATAAAGGGCAAATCGCATAAAAAGGTACCAATCTTAGGTTCAATGTCAATTATAAGTACTTATTTTTTTTTTCTCAATTTAAGGTATCGATCTTTGTTTTTGTTGCAACGTTAGGCAATTAACAGGTTTTTCGGTTATAT
>BQNB010097987.1:2093-25058 GCA_026074375.1 Tanacetum coccineum | reverse complement strand
TTCCTCGTCTTACAAAAACAGTCGACTCAAAGTAAATGGGTTGAAGTTGTGACCTCTGATACACACGCGCGCACACACACACAGACAAAGTAAGATAAGGTGATCAGTTACAAGAAACAGAACTCACACAGAAGGTAGGATCCTCAAACACGTGTGGAGACTTGAGATTCTGATTCTGCAATGTTGAAAAAATTTAACAAGTGAATGAGAACATAAGTATATATGTATGCATGCATGCAATAACACAATAACATAGGGGTAGTAGCCAGTAAGAGTGCACCGACCTTGAGGGCTCTTGAGACTTCTTGAACCTCAAAAGCATAATCAACATAGTTTGATGATGTTATGATTTCAAGTACACCTACACAAGAATCACCACTAGATTCAAATACAGGTATATCAATATATCCATATTTATTGCCCCCACCATTTACATCCAAACTCCATTGTGGCAATTTTTGGCTATAAACACGACCTTGTGGACGTAGTTCTTCTGTATCCTCTACGTCCACAACAATTGCAAGTAGTTCAGACTTCAACCTATGTGAGTAGAGCCCTTCATCAGCCCCACCAACACCAAAAGGTTGGTCCCAAGTTGTTAGCAACCACCGGTTTCGGACAGCAACAGGTGACCAAAACTGAACAAGTACTCCCTTGTCACGGAATCTAAACTCCTTGAGTGCAGATGTGATTCTTTCCTTAATTGTGTGTGGGTCTATGATACTTGGTTCGACCATCATACTAGAGAAACCTACAAATTGGAAGTAAGTTGTTATTGATAAAATAAAACTGGTGTGTAAGCTGCAATGAGTGTTAGAAGTATAAAAGTAGGATGCTGTTTTACGCAATTAACCGTATTAGAATCAAAAGTACAAATATAAAAGCGTGGAGGAATGAGACTGATAGAAGTAGCGACAGCATGCGATGATGACTTGGCGGCGGGGCCTAGTCTACTTGGAAGCTTCAGCGTTGACCAAATGTGCTACAAAACTGATTATTATCATAATAAATATTTTGTAGATTCTAATCAGATTTTGATGGCAAAAATAATACAATTGAAGAATAACAGGTTGAATTGATTTTAGAAAAAAAAAATGTATACAAACACCTATCTACCCTTAATTTTAATTTACTTATTATCTAAATATGATTTTGAAAGTCACAATAATCACCTCCAAAGCACACATTAAGACACCCTTTCGTATTGCTTCAGTTTGGTTTTAAATTATCAATCATTATATTAACTTAAATTTGTGTAATACAAATATGTTTTTCCTTGAGCAACACTCATATGCACACGTACACAGGCCGGAGGTCCCCCTGGAAGAAGCAGTCTCTTTACTTTTGGGTTTTGTCTACGTTTCACCTCCCCCATACCCCGCTCTTGCGGGATTGGGTATGTTGTTGTTGTGTAATACTAATATGACAAAAAATGCTCCATGAACCATAAACATGTTGTGTGCATGTGTCTTGTTGGGTGAACCCAATACCACATCGGTATAATATAAATACTAGAGTTGACATACAAGCTTGCTGAAATACTCTTGCAATCTTCAATTACTTTTGGAATGGAGCTCCAGTGGCCTAACGAAGTTTATATTTGGCTAAAGAGAGACACTGAAACTTAGTATATGAGTGGATGCCCTTCTTTGGGTTTAAACCTAATTCAAAGAACATGTGCCTCAATAACTAGAGAATGTGGATAAAGTAGAGTAGATAATCCAGCTCCCTCATTGACTATCGTTGAGTGAAAGCCCCAATTGTGTTCCTTCGGATTTATCATTAGAATCAGTATAGTTTGGATCCTTAAGTTAACACATAAGCTTAATGAGTTACTTCTGTTATTGCCAATTGGTTTCAAAATGAAACCCCTACCATAACATGACTTCACTCAACATCAATACAAACAATGGAAAGTATACATAATTACATATCTCTTTTTGAACCACAAATGCGCACACACACCCTGCTGCACAACTTTTTTTTCACAATAGTTAATGAACCCGCATTTACATGGACGGACCTTAGTGGAGACCATGGCCACGGCCCTCCCAAAACTTTGAAATTTTACTTATATTTTGCTTAAAGGAAATACAACTTTCGTCCTCCCAAATTAAGTGATATAGCACTTGGCCCTCCCAACAAGTTCACCCAAGTTCCGTCTATACACAACTACTTGGTTAATGGGCAATCTCGCACACACCCTACTCCATTTTTGGAATTGAACTTAGAGCCACTTGGTAGGTGAAGCGCTTTGTACCACTAGCATAAAGTCGCGTCTGTTAGAATATTTAGTGTACAACGACAAAAAATGAGCATATAACATATTTCTTGTAATGAATGGCATATACATATATGAGGTAGTATGGATGGAAAGATTTGTGAGGTACAGGTAAAAATCTTATCTGTTACTACTATTTGTTTCTGCAAAAACAAAGTGCATCAACTGATCTCATTCATAAAAGGTGGATCCAAGTAGTTGCTCTATCTAATAGCAGTATTAATTAATTTGCCATAACAAGATAGACTGACAGAACACCATAAATTTTGAACTACAGAAGCTTATCGTAGATCTTTTTGGTATATTTAATTAATACATACATTAAACCTACACAATAAGGGACATAAAAATAAATAGTATATACATACCCTTGTAGTCACCAGGCAAATGTCACGAAACAAACGTGAATTGAAACTAGTGACTAAGTGGTCAACCTTCTACGATTATCGATGCAGACACACAAACTCGTAAACAAGCTACGCCCGGGATTGCTAGTCCAATACATCACGTGGATCCAATACAATAGATAGTAAGTTCAAGTGCTTCTGATAACGATAACTAAAACCACTCTTGGTATAGAACCGAAATACTGAAGGTTAACAAGAAGGGTTTTGAACCGGAATTCGGTTCGTAACGTGCTATACAGTACATCGAAATAGGAGTATCCAGGACTCTCCTAGCTGAATCCGACTATTGTCACACCTTGACAATACGTATACCAGTACTATAAACCCTCTGGAAGTGATTAGGGTTGGAATCTTATAATGAATAGCCCCCAATAACCAACAACCGAAATAGAACAACTGTTTTTTAATCCCACGCAGAAATATAGGAGATCTGTTTTAGTATTGGGGTTTTGATTCGGGCTGTTTTGAGAAGGAGAAGATGAAGATCGTGTTTGCTGTTTTCTCTTGTGTTATGCATCACTAATGCAGCCTGGGAGGGGGTGGCTTTTATAGCCGCAAGCCGAAACACATGATAAGGCCAAAAAAAACCTCTTATGATAAAAAAACTTTATGATAAGTCTTATCATAACTCTTCAATCCTTTATCTTCCTCATTGAACCCTAGTCACTTTCAACCCCACTCAGAAATTTCTCACAGTCAATCATAGGGATAAAGGTCACCGTAACGGGGCATTTGTCTAGTTCGACTATTCGTCCAAAACCGGTTTTACTTAGAAACATTTGTTAAAGTAGTTAAACGCGCTCTACGTATTTGTTTTCCTGTGTGTGCTCCTCAATAGGCTCACACTAATTACTAGTTGTGTATTCGAGTATCCAAACTAAACATAAACCATCAGCTCCAAATTGGGAGTTGGAGAAGTAGCAGTATAACCCTTACCGCTAAAAGACGGATATACGTCTAGACTAACACTCACATTCGTTTTTATTTATGATAAGAATGTGTCTGAGATCAAGTTTCATTAATTACATTCTCAGTAGCATGGTTATTTTTAGTCTTTCTATTAATCATCCCTTTGTTCATAATACCGATTAAAACTTGGTTATGGATCTAACTCATTTCCAGTATAGTGTTTGTAACCATTGTGATTTCTCGATATAGAATTCAATACGATTATACCAAATGTAATCAAGAATAAACTTGCAATTACCTCTTTGGGTTCGGTCCCTAACTATTATCTGATTAATTCTGGAGAGGCGACTCAAGGTGATGAATTCTTTGCACATATCAAAGTGGAGGAACAAATTACTTTTTTTGTTTTACATTGTGTTGTTGAATGCGGCTTCACTCGCTCCTTCCGCAATAATAGTCTTTATAACTACATTTTTCAGGAAGCGTTTGAAATAGAATTAAAAAGTGATATCGCCACCACCTCTACCAGTAAGACTTGTTTTGTATTCTCAGTCTAGTAGGATGACTTATTCTGTAACCAATTTTCTAATTTTTACTAATGTACAACGGATCCAATAGAAGTAACATTCGAAGGTGTTTGGAGGTGTCCAATAGTCATCCTTGTGAGTAAAGATGGTTTGGTGGGAACCTTCCTTATATTCAATGTTATAACCAAACAATCACATTTGTGCCTTATTGTAACAATACTTCTGTAATAGTGTTAACCGACAATGGACTTATTTAGAATATAAATCATTCTAGGATTAAATGTATGCAAAAATTAGAGGGACACACCAATTTTTATATGGATTGTTAACAAAATACCTCGTATCTTTAATCATCTGAAAATAAAATTGTCTTTACTAGTCCAATATTCTCAAACGACTAATAAACCACAGAGATTTACTGAAACTAACTAGCCTGGGAAGCATTCGCCAATATTTCCTAGTAAGTTCGGAATTGATATGGAAAAGCAACGCTTTTGTAAATTGGATCAGCTAAGTTGTCATTTGTAAGTGATACTGTTTCTAACTTTATGTTACGCTCAAATTTATTAAATTCGCGCAAGGTAGTGACTTTGGCACGGAAATGGGAAAATGTCTAACACCTTAGTGATTCTCCAGGACTCATTAGCTATAGGGATTGCTCCATTGTGTATTATCACATTAGATGTTATGGGTTTTTCAATTGTGGGACAACACTGAGGCCCAGAAAAGAATCTTCCTAAACCCTATACAGCTCCTTTAGAAGCATCAAAGGCTGCAATTATACTCAGCTTCTGCAGATTGACGGCTGAAAAATGCTATTTTTTTTTGTATGTTTCTTGTGCTTTGCCACTCCTTCAGTCAAACAGCACCTCCATTCAAAACGAACACAGATCCAGTCTGAGACTTTGAAGGTCATCAGGCATCCGTCAGATATACCAGCATCAGTTGTAGCAAGAACCATTGAGCTCTGTTTTAGATCACCTCCCAGTTAATACTAGAAATCATGTCTCTTAGTATTCACTTGATACTACAGAATGTTGCTTATACAGTAGTTCTGTGAAGAATACTGATTTATGTTTGGGAATCGGCTGTTATGTTCTGAGCGAACGCAACATCAGGAGCGAGTACATCTATAGTCAATACATAAGAGAACCACAGCAGAGGCATATGGAACACTTTGCATGCGCTTCAATTCAGCAATGTGTAGGGGCTCCTTGGATATTATCAATCTTAGCTTATCTTGCTATGGGGATACTCCCACGTTGGAATTCTCCATGTGAAACGCTTTAAAATTTTGTTTCGAATTATAAGCAACTTTTGACATAAGCAATCAACCGTAGTTGATCTATCTCTGTGATCTTGTTTCCAAGAAATATATGCTGCTTCACCAAAATCTTTACATGGCAAAACACTTTCCATAAGGTTAGGATTTTGACATTTGTAACATTGGATACTGTTTCCTCTCATGATTCGCAATATGTCGTCGACATACATGATTAGGAAAGTGGACATTATCACCACTAGGTTTTTTAGATATACACATGGTCATCAGTATTTTGAGTCTGAAACCAATTTTCTTTATTTCATCATCAGAACGCTTATTCTATTGCCTTGATGTCTGCTTAAGCCCATAAATGAAACGTTTCAGCTTGTACTCGGTTTGGATATTTTTGGATTGACAAAACCTCGTGGTTGCTCCATGTAAACTCTTTCATTGAGATACTCCATTTGAGGAATGCAGGTTAGTTTATGACATACATTTGCCTAAATCTCATTGTCATAGTTACGGGGGGCGTATGGCTATAAGAATCCTAGTTTGCTCTATGTCTGCAACAGTATGAAGAAGGTTTCGTCATAATCAATCCCTGAGGTTTGAGTATAGCCCTTCGCGCCACAAGACGAGCGCTTTATAGGTGTGTACAGCTCCATTCCATATCGTCTTTTCTTAAAGAGCCACTTGCTTACCAACGGTTTTGCGCATTAGGAGGAATGGTTTTCAAACAAGTTCCAAAATTCTTTGCTCTTTCATGGATTGCTTTTCCATCATTCATAGCATTAAGCCATTTATCAGACTCAGGGTCTAACAATGCAGCTTTATAGTTAGCTAGGTTCACCGAGATCCCCTAACTCATGTTCCTCAGCATCGATGTATAAATCACATTGCGTTCTGTGGGAAGTCGTTCCTTGGTGGACCTTAACGAATGGGAATGATAATCACTCTTTTGAGGTGTCATCTATTTCGTGGTTCATCTTCTTCATGATTTTAGCTAGTGTTTTATAGAAGGATGCGTATATTCTTCTTGAATAATTTCTAAGAATTTCTAGACATCCCAGCTTTGCTGCTTGATTTATTAAGACTATTCTCTAGGAGATTCTGCTCATTTAGAGCAACAAGGATTTGTTCTCGGATGTGTGGTTAGTGTAGAAAGATTAACCCATTGTTTCCTTGTGGGTATCCGCTATGAAGATACACTTAATAGGACCTGAGGTTCTAACTTGTCAGGCTGGTAAGAGTATTCCGTCTTAACAAGTGCCTTCAAAACCCAAAGACTTTTAAGTAGAAACTTAGGGGCTTGCCCATGCCAATAACTTCGTTTGGTGTTCTTTTCAACCTTCTTTAGTTGGGAACCATATTGGGAATGCAGGGTCTTTTGCAGCATCTCATGTGCATAATCCCAAAAGGACTGTTTGGATGAGTTTGTTTTGACTGCTGATAATAGTCGAACCCATATCATTAGTAGGGTTCTGTTTTGTCATCTCTCTCAGACAAACCATTGTGTTTTTGTTGAGTGGTAAGGTGGAGTACGATGGGCAATAAGTTCCCATGTATCCTTGAGATGATTCCAAAGAAAACTCTAGACTCTAAGATACTCGCCTCCCACGATCAGAACGTAGCGATTTTATGTCTTGCCGAGGTGTGATTTTCTACTTCCTTTTGAGAAACACCTTTTGAAAGTTTCAAACATTATGGTTTTTGTATTCAACAAAGTATGCGCATAACAATAAACGGTCTAAAGTCTGTCAGTGAAAGTGCCGAAGTAGTTTGCTCTTGCTTTGAAGTGATCTTAATTGGACCACATACATCGGTGTGATTAGTCCAAGTAATTCATTTGGTCCGCCTTTCCTCTTGATGTGTTGTAAGGGTTTTCTTGCCATCTTAACCAGGACATAAACAATAGGAACGATTTTTCATAAAGCTCCTAAGGTCTGTTGAATTGAGAAGTCCATCGTGTTGCAATTTTTCATGCGTTTCTTGATCATATGTCCGAAGATCGACAATGCCAAAAAGTGAGCGTGTCACTCAAGGTCTATCTTGGCCTTTTGTTGTCTGTACTGTTATATATAGTAACTCTTTCATTGCATTAGATGGAATTAGTACAAATCATTTTCAAAATGATTACTCTCTCTACACCTCGGGATAGCACTAAAAATAACCATGTTATTCTAGAAACATTGAATTGTATTATTCACGAAAGCGTTAATATAACCTTCTTCGTACTTAAATGGGAAATCTGAAATTACTCCTTAGTAATAGAAGGAGCCATTATGACAATTGTTCCAAACAATAAACTAGGCCGCTTGGGAGAGATAAATCAAAGTTGTCAATGGCTCCACAGCTTCACTGTTGATTCATTGCTCCATGGTACAGCTATCTGAGCCCCCGGCTTTAGTTTCCTACTTGCCCTTAGACCCTGTATTGTATTACAAATATGAGTACCACAACCAGTGTCATAGATCCATGATCTATTAAGGAAAGTATTGAGGTTCTATAACGAAGTACCTGAAACCACCAGCTCCAGAGGCTGCGTTCTTTTTCTTTGTAGAAACTCGGACTAAGTACTTGGAGGACAGTTCCGTTCCAATGTCATGTGCTCACCACACTCATGAAGATTGAGTCCTTTTTGCGGGATCTTCCCTCTGGGTGGAGGGGAGAATCTTGGGCTTGGGGCAATAAGGTGCTTTTGTTTCCCTATTCCCTTGGGTTTTTGTCCCTGTGCCAGCCTTTGAGGGTTTTTGCGGTGTGTTGTTGCTTTTTACCTTTTCTGGACTTTACCAGGCTCGAATTGCATGTAGAGCAGGAGAGTTGTTTTTGGGTCATGATTAAGAGTTTTTGCTCATGGCGCTTTAGCATAGTGTTGCAACTCGTTAACAGTCTTCTCCTAGGCTAATGCATGTTGTAATTCTGCGACTTAAACCCATCAATAGTCGTGATCTTGCGTGGACCGATAAGAATCACAGACTACAGTAAAGGCACCAAGTGCACGGGGTGCCCAAACGCTCTGATTGTCATATAGACCTTCATTCTCAGATCACATACGGAGCTAACTGACATGCCTTCTTCTGTTTACAGGCTGTGAAAATCACGCGTAGTCTGTAGAGCTCTTGCTTGCTTGCGGGCAAACTCAGAGCTTTTATACTCTCCTTTTTTAGCATGGAGATTTTCCCAGATTTCGTTGGATCTCTGGCTCCATGATCATGAGCATGAGTCCATCAATCTCTTTTGATCCTTTAACCCATGCAGTATGAGCTGCAAGGATTTGAGGAGCAAATTGCTGACCCGCAGAAGCTACATGAGCAGGAGGAAGTGGCTGCTCTAGGTAATTCAACTTTGTCATCAATTGATAGTAAATCCTAAGTTGGTCATCGATACCGCAATTAAATTAGTTGGGATCCCGTCAGTTTTTGCTTCTCGTAAAATGCCCCTGTAAGACCGATTCGCCATTGTTAGCTGACGAGGTACGTTTTGTCATGCTACAATTGTGAAAAAGTTCAAATATTAGGTATTGTCGTAATCTAAATTCTTAAAAGGAATTAACCTACCCTCATTAATTACGTATAAGACTACGATCCACCTTGACCTGTTCCCATCTATTTACAGAAGGGTCTGACCAACGTGGTAAACAACGTAGGGCAAGATGCCGGAGAAGCGTTAACGCAGCGTTAATTGCTTGGGAATGCAACTCTTAGAATTTATGAGGACTAATGAATTAGTAACTCTTAGGTAGCTAATGTCAAAAAGCATATTTGGTCTCATCTTATTGCCTGGTGTTCCTGAGGTTATCTGACCAGGAATTCGAGCGTAAGTCCATCCAAAACAGAAAGTATGCGAAAATTTGATATAGGTATGGACCTATGCAAAAAAATTCGCCCTATGGGTTGGCCAAGGCCTTAGGTCTGACCAGAAGTGGTAAAGCCAAATGCACGTGTTTCTTGGTTTGGCTGGGCATAGACACTTAAAACTTATATAAGGTTTATCACATAAATGTGACAAAGTTGTGTACAAAAGAGCATGCAAAACAACTTGTAGCACAAAGTTAAGAAAACATTTTGTTAACCTTTTTGGTATAGCAATCATTTTGTCAAATGTTCACGGTAGCTCCATTTAGGGAACGCATAAAGAAAAGCGGACGAAATCAGGTCAGCAGCGAAGCGTATAAAACCTGACTTCATTTGGGGGATCTTACTTTCAACCCGCCTTAAATTCTCTTTTTAGTTGTCCATAATGGTGTGAAGGCCGTCTTCCAATATTGAATATATTGAATGATATTCGTATGTTAAGAAAAACCCTTTTGTTAACATTTAGTTTTATTGATGCAAATATGGTGGGACTGCAATTGATCAATCCCTATATCTGTTACTCTACTTGGTACGTAAGACAAAGCAAAATCCAATAATTCCCTCATATGGCCGAAGCATGTAGTGTGGCGGTGAGGGAGAAATTTAATTAAAGATCAATTACTCCCCATATTTGCGCAAGTAAAAACTAAAGCTTCACAAGATATTCAAATTTTATAGTTTAAGGTCCGTATTGAATTAGTCCAAAGAACCCGGTTTCGCAAATAACACATAACTGGTCACATGGTATAATACATTATGTGTTGTAATATTAGAACATGTTTCAATCCAAATTACTTCTTATAAGTTTTAGTCCGGTTAAGTAATTTCATAAAAATCTATATTTTGCAAATGTTGAATAGACACAAGGCGCATTATTCCATATAAGCAATTAAAACAGGACTTAAAATATGGATGGAAATTTGAGGACAAACTCTTATATGACAGCAGTAAAGTCACATATGCCTCGAGTTATCAATGTACAGTGTTCTTCCCCTAATTGGAGAACCATATACTCTCACTAGGTTTTCTGCTAAGAGTGGGTAATACGATCGCCAAATACATATATTACTTGTGAGTGGTAAGTCTTATAGCCGAGATTATGACAAGAATATACTCATCATGGCGCTTTAATTAATATTTTAATTTTATGATTTTTTTATTCTTTTTATCAATATTAACATAGATAGTTGATTCTAGGTTGTTATATTCACCATTTATGGCAATGTTTGCATGTCGTTGCCCATAATTTTCAATAAAAAACAATAAATCAACCATTTACTGCAGCCATAGCGTGTTTTAATTCGTTTATGTATACATGTAATACTAATCAAGTTGAGACTCGTGTGATGCCAGACTGTTGGAATTTTAACATTCATGTTTAACCAATTTAAATCTCTAACGAGTACGAAGCGGATAGTATCTAGTCTAGCTATATATTATTAATTACATACTTATTAAACTCACATATAATGGACTATGAAAGTATATGAATAGAGAATACACGAGTTATCCTTGTATCACCGCTAATGTCACCGAAACCAAGTGAATGAACACTAGTGGACTAAGTGGTCACCTCTACTGAGTGCTCACACAAACACGGTAACAAGCACGCCCGGGGGATGCTAGTCCATAAACCTCACGTGTATCCAATACAATAAGTAAACCTAGTCTTTGAAAAACCGATCACCTAAACACACTCTTGGAATAAGAACCGAAATTCAGAAGGGAGAATGACTCATTAGGGTTGAACCGAATTCGGTTTGTAACCGTGCTACAGTACAACCCGAAATAGAGATCCACGACCTCCTATGCTCGATCCCGACGTAAGTCGTAGTCACACTTGACCAATATATATACCAGTTACACTAAACCATCTGGAAGTGTTCTTAGGTTCGAATCTCTAATTCGAATAGCCCATAAACCAACACCGAAATAGAAAATGTTTTTTAAATCTACCAACCGAAATAGGAGGATGTTTTTTGTATTGGGTTTTGATTCGGCTGTTTTGAAGAAGGAGAAGAAAGCAACGATTTGCTGTGTTTTCTCTTGTGATTATGCTTCATTAATGAGCCTAGGGAGGGGTGGGATTTTATAGCACTCAAGCTTCCTAAAACATGATTTAGGCCTCTAAAAATTCCTCATATGATAAGATTAATCTCTTTAATGATAAAGTGTTATCTTTACTCTTTCAATCTTCTTATCTTGTCTATCAATGTTCCGTAGTCACTTTCAAACCTCAACTAGAACCTTCTCACAGCCAACAGTAGGGATAAGGTTCACGTAAGGGCTTGTCTAGTTCGACTCTATGTCCATAGAATCGGTATTACTTAGAAACATTTGTTGAAGTATTAAACGTGCTCTAAATGTTTTCCGTTTTATTCAGCCAGTCGTGTGCCCCTATAAGGCTCACACACTTCTAGTTGTGTATGCGTATCGCCAACTAATCAAGAACCAAAACAGTTGCTTCTATCTAATATGCAGTATTAATTAATTTGCACCTTAACAAGTTAGACAGACAGTGCACCATAATATTTTGAACTTACAGAAGATTCTTGACTTACCTAACAACTATCAATTTGCATATCATGTTACATACATACTCATACTTAAGAGATGAAAGAAAATGAAATGATGACATACTTGGAGGAAGAGGTGAGTCTGGTCCATATATATCTCGAGCTCCAAAAACATAAAGAGGTATTAAAAACCTTCGATCTTCATTATATTCTTCTTCTTCGTCTTTCGGTATTGCAACATCAGCTGTAGGATTGACAGGTTGATAAATACAAGGATATCTAGATTTCATAGAATCTAAAACATCTGAATGACTATGTCTTCTACTACTTCCTGCAGTCAAGTCGAAAGAAACCTTCTTCTGTCTCTCCATTATTATCCTCTTGCTTTTCCAAATATCCAGTTGTCGTTTCAGGGACTAACAACCGACTTTATGTTAGTACTAGAACCATTCATTTGACTGACATATGTAATATGAACCTTCCTCTTAGTGACCTAGTCCATAAAATAAACATATCTATATATGAACCTTTCCGCGTAATGAGTAATGACTTTGACTTGTTCATTTTCATCAAGAAAAAGACTTGACCCTTGACCTTTTGATCCCTTACTTGTTACAGTGACGGGATTTACGAGTTCTCTCCTTCAAGTTTAGATTATCAGTTAGTTCCTTAAGTTCCAGATTAAGTAGTTTGCACCTTTTGCACACCGGCACGGGAGCGGTCGTGCCAAACTCCTTGTGTCAAACTCAAAAAGTAATGCCACGTCAGCAAAATGGAGTTTGACACCAGAAATGCTATGGCATCAGAATTCAGTGGCATTGGTTTGGCACCAGAATTCTGGTGCTAAACTTTACTTGAAAATACTAGCCGGAAGCATTCCAATATTCCTATAAGTTTCTGAATGCTCTAATGGAAAACCAACGACTTTTCTGTAAATGGATCGTCTAAGTTGGTCATAATTGTGTGGAACATTTTCTAAACTTTATGCTACCAAATTCAATAACTATCGCGAAGCGTAGTGAAACTTTGGCACGGAAATGTCTAACACCTTTATATTCCAGACTACATTAGCTAAGGGATTGAGCTCCAGTATTATCACAATACATGTTAATGGGTTTTCAATTGTGGGAACAACACTGAGCCCAGAAATGAATTTCCTAACCCATACAGCTTCCTTAGAAGCATCAAAGGCAGCAATAAAACTCGCATTCTGTAGATGAAAGAAGCGAAAATGTCTTTATCATGGCTTGGCAACACTATCCAGTCAACAGCACCTCCATTCCAAAACGAACCATATCCCAGTCTGAGACTTGAGTCATCAGCATCCGACAGATATCCATCATCAGAGTGTAGCAAGAAACCCTGAGCTCCACGTTTAGATCACCTCCGTAAACAAAACATGTCCTTAGTATTTCCTTGAGATATCATCGAGAAATGTTCTAACAGTATCCAGTGATCTTAGCCACCTGAATTAATGTTGAATCGTTGCTTGTCTATGTATCTGAGCTAACGTAACACAGCAGGGCGAGTACATCTCACAGCATACATAATTAGACCCACAGCCGAGCATATGGAACCACTTCGCATGCGCTTCAATACACAGGTGTAGAGGCACCTTGAGATTAACTCAATCTTAGCTTAACTTGCATGGGATACTCCCCACGTTTGTGAATTCTCCATGTGAAACCGCTTTAAGATTTTTTCATATAAATGCACTTTGACATAAGCCAATCAACCGTCGTGATCTATCTCTGTAAATATGATCCAAGAATAATGCACTTCACCAAATACTCATTTCCATGGCAAACACTTTCCAAGGTCAGGATTTGACATCTTTGTAACATTGGAATACTGTTTCCCTGACCAAATATGTCGCGACATACAACGATTAGGAACAGTCGACATTACTCCCCACTAGCTTTTAGATCTATACACATGGCTCATCACATTTGTGCGACTGAAACCCAAAACTTTCTATATTTACATCATCAAAACCCTTATTCCAATGCCTTGATGCTATGCTTAACGCCATAAAGTGAAAACGTACAGATTGCATACTCGTATGGATTATTTTGAGAATTGAACAAAACCATCAGTTGCTATCATGTAAAACCTCTTCACTTGAAGATATCCATTGAGAATGCATGTCTTTCTGACGATCCAATTGCCACAAATCTCTAACATAGTACGCGCTATGTGCTACTGAAGCAATCCCCTCAAAAGCTCCTAAAGTCTTGCAACAGGTGAGAAAGGTTTTCTCATAATCAATCCCTGGGGTTTGAGTATAGGCCCTTCGCCACAAGACGACTTTAAAGGTTTGTACAGCTCCATCCATATTCGGTCTATTTCTTAAAAGATGCCACTTGCTACCACGGTTTAGAGCATTAAGGAGGAAGATCAACCAAGATCCAAACTTCATTGTCTTTCATGGATGCATTTCCCATTCAAGCATTAAGCATTTAACAGACTCAGGGTCTAACAATGCAGCTTTAAAATTACGGGTTCACCGAATCCCCTAACTCATGTTCCTCATCAATCGTTGTATAAACACAATGCATCTGTGGGACGTCCGTGTCTTGAGTGCGACCTACGAAAGGGAAAATTAGCACGTTTGATGGTTGCATCTATTTCAAGATCATCCTCTTCCAATTGATTTAAGCTAGTGTTTATAGAAGGAAGCGTTATCATCTTCTTGAATTATTTCAAGATCTTTTAGACTCCCATTTGCTTCTTGAGTCATAAGACTATTCTCAAGGAAATTCAGCATTCCGAGCAACAATTACTTTGTTCTCGGGTGGGTAGTAGAAAGAAAACCAAGTTTTCTCCTTAGCGGTATCCTATGAAACGATACACTTAATAACCCTGGGTTCTAACTTTCAAGGCTTCTGTTTTAAGAGTATCTCGTCTTAACATGCACTCACAACCCCAGCACTTTAAGTAAGAACAACATTAGGAGATTTCCATGCATAACTTCGTTTTGAGAGTCTTTTCACTTCTTAAGTTGGAACCATATTGAGAATAGCGGCAGGAAACACAACAAAAAAAACACAAAAAAAAAAAAACAAAAAAAAAAACAAAACAAAAAAACAAAAAAAAAAGTCATCAAGAGCATAACCCAAAAGGACTTTTGGAGAGATGACTTGACTCATCATGATCAACACATTATCTAGTAGAGAATTTTCTTCTGTATCTCTCCTCTCCTACGACAACCATTGTGTGTGAGTGTAAAGGGGGGGGGGGGGGGGGGGGGGCGGGGAGGGAGAGTAAGATGGGCAATAATCCCAGATCTTAAGATGATCCACAAAACTCTAGACTCATATACTCGCCCCTACGATCAGACGTAGCGATTTTATGTCTTGTGCCGCTCTGATTTTCTACTTCCTATTGAAACACTTTGCCAGTTTCAAACACTTCATGTTGATGTTTTTTCAACTAGTAAGCATAACCATAACGACTAAAGTCGTCATCAAAGCTAAGAAACTTTTTAAATTTGTTGGTTTTTGTGAATAGTGAAAGTGACGAAGGTAGTCTTGCTCCCTTGCTTTTGAAGTGATCTTAAATGGGACCACAAACATCGGTGTCTGTATTAGTCCAAGTAATCATTGGCCCTTTCCACTTGATGTGTGTAAGGATTTCATGCCAACTTAACCAGACAATAACAAGGAACGCATTTTTCAAAAGCCCTAAGTCAGTTGAATAGAGAAGTCCATCATGTTCTAACTTCTCAATTCGTTTCTTGCTTATATGTCCAAGACGACAATGCCACAAGAGAGCAGAGTCCAAGTCTAGCTTGGCTCTTTTGTTGCTTACAGTATACTAATACGAACTTTCATTTGCAAAGAATTATGACAAAAAATTTCAAAATACCATCCTCGGGATAGCACGAAAATAAACCATAGTTATTCCTAAAAAAAAAAAAAACCACAAAAAAAAAAAAAAACAAAAAAAAAAAAAAAAAAAAAAAATAAAAAAAAAAAAAAAAAAAAAAAAACTTGAATTGTTATTATTCACGAGCGGTTAATAAAACCACTTCGTACAAATGTGGAAACTCAAAAATCTTACTCCTCTACTTAATATCAAGGAGCATAATGAACAATTGTTCAAAACAATACCTAATCCGCAGGAGAATAAATCAAAGTTGTCCAATAGGTTCCACAGCTTCACGTTGATCATTGCCCACGTACAAGCTCAAGAGCCCCCGGCTCAGGTTTCCTACTTGCCCTTAGACCCTGCGTTGAATATACAAATATAGTACTCACAACCAAGTGTCCTAGATCCATGATCTATTAAGGAAAGTAATGAAGTTCTATAACGAAGAATACCTGAACTCACCACCAGCTCCAATGCTGTCGTTTCTTTTTCTTCTTTACAACTCGGCTAAGTACTGAGGACAGTTCCCTCTTCCAATGATTCATTCCACCACACTCAGACCAGATTAGTCCTTTGCGGATCTTCCCACTTGAGGGTGGGAAGGGGACGATCTGGCTTGGGAGCTAAGCAGTGCTTATTTTTCCCATTCCCTGATTTGTCCGCCTGCCATCCTTGAAGGGTTGCGGTTTGTTGTGCTTTTTTACCTTTCTGACTTTACCACTCGAATAGCATGTAGAGCAGGAGCGTTGTTTTTGGGCAGATTAAGAGTTTGCTCATGGAGCTTTAGCATAGCATGCAACTCGTTAACAGTCTTCCCCAGGCTATGCATGTTGTAATTCTGCACAAACCCATCAAATTCCTTGCGTAGACCGATAAGAATCAGACTCACAGCAAGGCCAAGTGTCACGGGGTGCCCCAAACGCTCTAGATTGTCAATATAGCCCTTCATTCTCAGAACATACGAGCTAACTGACTGCCCTTCTTCCTGTTTACAGGCGTGAAAATCACGCGTAGTCTGTAGAAGCTCCTGCTCTGCTTGCTGGGCAAACAGAGCTTTTAACTCCTTTAGCATGGAGATTTTCCAGATTTCGTTGGATCTCTGGCTCCATGGTCATGAGCATGAGTCCAGCAATCTCTTTTGATCCTTTAACCCAAGCAGTATGAGCTGCAAGGATTTCAGGAGCAACATGCTGACCGCATGAAGCTACAGGATCAGAGGAATTGGCTTTGCTCTAGGAAGTTCAACTTGCGCGTCAACAATCGCGATAGTAACAATCCAAAAGTTGTCGAACAAATAAATAAAGCGTTGGGTCGCAGTCAGTATTTTGCTTCTCGACATAAGCCCCTGAAGACGAATGTTAGCTGACGAGGTTTGTCAATCTATAATATGATTGAAAAAGTTCAACTAATTATAATTGTCGATAATTAAATTCATCTAAAGAGGAAATAACTACCCAATTAATTACTAATAAGCTAAGTTCCACCTTGACCCTCCCACTTTACAGAAGGCAGACCAACTGTAAACACGTAGGGCAAGAGGTAAGCGAACGAGCCGTAATTGCCTGGAAATGCAAACTCTAGATTTATGAACAAATGACATTAGTAACTCTTATAGTAATGTCAAAAGGCAAATTTGGTCCTCAACATAATTGCCTCTGGTCCGAGGTCTGACCAGGAAATCGATTTAATTCCACCAAAACAGAAACGTGCGAAAATTGATAAAGAGTCTGACCTATAAAAAATTCGCCATGAGGTTTGGCAAGGCCCATAGGTCTGACCAGATGAGGTCAAGCCAAAATGCTCGTGTTCTAGGTTTGGCTGCATAGACTTAAAACTTCATATAAGGGTATACACTAATTGGACAAAGTTTTGTATCAAGAAGCCATGCAAAACAACTTGTAGACAAAGTTAAGAAAACATTTCGTTAACCTTTTAGGTATAGCAATCATTATACCAATGTTCACTGTAAGCCCAGTTTATTCCGCATAAAGAAGCGGATAAACAGTCCGCGCGAAGCGTATTAAAACCTGACTTCATTGGGGAATCTTACTTCAACCCGCCTTAAACTACTCTTATAAGGTTTTGTCCATAATGGTGAGCCGTACTCCAATTGACTAATGATGCTCATGTATGTTTAAGAACCCCTTTTGTTAATATTTAGTTTTTATTGATTCCAAATATGGTGGGAAATGCAAATTGATCAACCCCTCTATTGTACTCCTACTTGTCCGAAGACAAAGCAAATTCCAACAATTCCCTCATAAGCCGAAGCATTTAGTGGGGCGGGGAGAAAATTAAAGATCAATTTCAACCCCATAATGCCAAGTAAAACTAAAGCTTCACAAGAAATTCAAATTTCATAATTTAATTCCGTATTAATTTGGCACCAAAACCCACACGTATGACTCGCAAATAACACATAACAGGTCACAAGGAATAATCATTATGTGTGAGTATTATTAGACATGATTCAAATCCAACTTACTCAATAAGTATTAGTCCGGTTTTAAAGAATTTCAAAAAATCTATATTATGGCAAATATTGACTTACACAAGGCATATCACATATAAGCAATTAAAACACTAAACAATGGATATGACAAAATTGAGAAACAAACTCTTATAATGAAAAGTCAAGTAAACACACATCAATCTCGTATTTCTCAAAAGAGTCTCTCCCCAATTGGCGGAGAACCATAAGACTCTCAGTCTTTTAATTTCTTTTTCTAGTTTCTAATCTGCTAAAGTGGCCTAATCGCCCACATACATCATAGAACAAGATTGCGTAAGTCTTAGAAGCCAAGTAAGATTAGACAAGAATATAATCATACAGGCAGCTCTTAATTAACAATTAATTTATGATTTATAATTTCTTTTTCTATTCAATATACATTATAGTTGATTCAGGTTTGTATATTCACGCCCATTTATGGCAATGATTGCATGTCGTTAGCCATAAATTACAATAAAAACAATAAATAACCAATTACATTGACCCCTAGCGTGTTTTAAATCGTATGTAATACAGTATACTAAACAAAGTTGGCTCGTGATGCCACTGTTGAATTTAACAATCAAGTTAACCAATTTAACTCTAACGAGTACGCAGCGGATAGATCTAGTCTAGTATATATAATTAACATACATTAAACACACAATAAGGGACATGAAAAATAAATAGAATACATACCCTTGTAGTCACCCGCAAAAGACACTAACCACTTGAAATGAAACAAAGACTACCCGTAGACACCTCTACGAGTGCACACACCACCACGTCCACAAGCACTCCCGGTAATCAAGTCCAAACCCACTTGTATCCAATACAATAAGTAAACCTCGAGCATCTGAAAACCGATCACCACAATACCCACTCTGGAATAAGAAACCTAAAAAAAATAAAAAAAAAAAAAATAAATCACACAAAAAAACAAAAAAAATCAAAAAAAAAAAACGAAATACAGAAAGTAACAATAAGGGTTTTAACCGAATTCCATGTTTGTAACCGTGCAACAGTACAACCGAAATCGAGATCCACGACCCTAGCTCAGAAACCGCCAATTGTCAACACCTTGACAATATATATACCAATACTATAAACCCTCTGGAAGTGATCTAGGGTTCGAATCTCTAATCGAATAGCCCAATAACCAACAACCGAAATAGAAAACTGTTTTTAAACCCAACCGAAATAGGAGACTGTTTTAGTATTGGGGTTTTGATTCGGCTGTTATGAAGAAGGAGAAGAAAGAAACGATTTGCTGTGTTTTCTCTTGTGGTTATGCATCACTAATGAGCCAAAATTGTGTGTGAAGTTATAAAATATAAATGAGGTATTTATAGGATTTTTAAAGGGGTACAAATAGGGTTTTTGAGGTATTTTTTTTTCAAATATCCGCTCCCCCCAACGGCTATTTTTCAAAAATAAAAAAATATTTTCGATCGCGTGGGCTGTTAGCCACGACGCGAGAGTGCTTGGCGCGAACCACGAAGTGGTACGCCATGACTTGGCACGAAGCCATAACACCACCACTCCCTCCCCTCTAACAAGACTCGTCCCCATGTTTTTCTTTATCAACATAATCAAAACTTTATATATTTTATATTTCACGTTACATAAGTTATAAGCTGTTATAACTTATTTTTTTCTATTAGCACGTGGGGGAGCACTCATCAACCACTATCTTTTATATTTATCCTTTTTAAGGTTTGGAGTTTGAATCTTATATTACATTTTTTAGAACAAAAAGCAAAAATAAAAACAAGGGTAGGATCAAAGAACGGAATCAAGTCGCATGTTTCCTGATTCCTTTGCTTATGGGCCTAGTGTGCATGTCTTATTATGGTCAACAACCTTCAACGATTTTGTCACTATTTAGTTGCAACCTATCATTGAATTCCAAATATTCTATTAATTTACTTTGAGTTTGAGTAGTCGGAGTTTTATAGTGTGACAAATTTTTTTAAAAGTCGTCGCATGTAAAGTAACAAAACATGAGAACATGAGTTCACTATCCTTTAAGATGGGAAGACAATATAGATTTGCAGACCTATGTAATACTATTACCGGTTTTCATGTGGATAATAGTTTTGGAATAATGATGGATAAGCTGATTTTGGCTGCTACCGTTTACTACATATGACAAGAAAGAAATTGAAGAATCTTCAAAGATGAGAAAAGATCTGAGGATGTTTTGGTCAAGTTAATTCAAGAAAGTGTGAAAGGAAAACTTGTGACCATACAAGTTAAAAAGTCTAAAAATGTCTTGATGTTAGCTAAGAGATGGGAGCTGAAATGGAACAATAATGGTCTGCATGCTATGTAATTTTGATGGTTGGGCAGACTTTTGTTTTTGACCTGACTTATATCCTAATTTTAAAGGAGTGTTTGGGATTGACATATTGTAGTTGTTATGGTATTCAAAATGGATTTACTAGTGTTGTATAGGTTTATAAACCTTATAATTCTCTGTAAATACTCTGTTTGAGAGATTGATTAGCTCATTTCATCAGATGGCCTTGTACATTTCTATTGCCTGTTATGACTCTTTGTACTAGTTACATGTAATTGGCTCTGGGTGGGGATTACTGTGTAATTGGTATGAATTGTTGTTTCAGGCTTCTTGCATAAGGTAGGTTTCCTGATGAGAAGGGTAAATGGGCTAGGTGTGAGACAAGTTGGTTGGAATAGAGAGTCATGTAAGATGGGGCTTCTTGGTCCAATCATTGTCTTGCTGTTTAGAGGATAGGTTGGTCTCAAAATGAAGGTGTGTGTTCCCTTATGTGTGATGCCTGTTCCTCCGTGCTTTTTAAGCTAGTAGCGATGATGCAGCTGCTATTAGTTTGAGAAGTAAAATGAGCAGGAAATGTAGCACATCAGGTATAGCCCTTCATCCTTGAGTATGGGAGCTATAAACTGCATGATGATGCCTTAGTGTTTTTTGTTCTTTTTGCTGTTGTGGGTGTTGGCTGAATGGCTTTGAGAACATGCACTTAGGAAATGTAGTCATGAGTTTATGGTGTGGTGAATGTTGGTGAACATTGGTTGAATGGTTGTCTGTCTAAGCTTTGGATGCTGTGGATAAAAGAGATCGTCTGTGTTCTTTTGTTTAGTTGTCAGTTGGTTGTATTGTTAGTAGTTTCAAGGTTGTATTTGTTTTGCATTTATGTTGTATAAAGGATTGGGTGTGTCCTCTTCTTTTTTCTCTTTATGATGTAATATGTTTCTTATTAATATATGTTCACCGGTTTTCACCAAAAAAAAAACAAAACACGAGAAAACATGCATTGAAAATCAACACGTGTTTATTCCTTTCACGTTTAATACTTTTGGTTTCCTTACATCTGGAGCTCCTCAGCTCCTCAATAGAGTTCAACGAGTTATACATAGTAATGTTATGACACCTAGATTCACAAATGTTCTTTTAAAATAATAGTTTTTCTTCAAATCTTCATTATGAAGGCGGTCAAGTTGAAGTAAATCCAGAATCCATTCCTCTCTTTTTGAGATGTCATGCTAATTAATAAGGCCCTCTTCAGCTTTTTCGTCCCAAACTACAAGATTCTTATTAAGCTCATCTCTAAGGCGATTTTGAGTGACCAAACGATCAGCGGCCCATTTTTCAATATCAAGTCTTAATGACCTCAGCTTATTTTTTAGAAGCAGGTCATGCGGGAGAGAGTTGTTAGAGTCAACCCACGACGAAGAAACCAAAATTTGAAAATCAACAATATTTAACCATTTATCAAAACCTTAAAGAGTTTCAGCCCAAAGTTAGGCGATCCCACCTTAAGGGGAATTGGGCAGTGATCATAATGAGATCTAGGGAGGACAGGAACAGAGGCATCCTTCCACATGTCAAAGAAACGATAGTTAACCAAGAACCTATCCAATTTACTAGCTTTTAAACCCTCTTTGTCAAACCTTGTGAATTTCCTACCGCCAAGAGGAAAATCAAAAAAGCCACATCTAGATATGAAGTCATTAAAAACATTCGCCTCGCCTTTGTTAAAACAACAGCCACTACGCTCTTCTTGATACCTAACAACATTAAAATCACCAAAGACAATCCAAGTTGCATTGGTAGAAACCAAGAGGGCTTCGATAGAAGACAAGAGTGCCTCTTTGAAATGCCCAGCTTGGGGGGCGTAAACATTCAGAATGCCTACGTCCCAGTCCACGAACCAATAACACCAACAAAATTTCCATCAATAACCTCGTTTTCCATAACAAATGAGTTTGTATCCAACATTGTGAGAATACCCTTGATGTAAGTAAAAGTGTATAAATGATTAAATGGTGTAGATGAGATTTTATATTTCATATAAGCAGTTTTTTTTTATCTTTTTATAATCATTATTCATTAGTTTACAAAAGTTTAAAAGGATATAATTAAGCATAATTTTATTCATGCAAATAATTCCTCTTTGTTAATCACACTCATAACTCATTTTCTATGTGTTAATCACACTGATCTAACTCTAAGAGTAATAGTTAAACATAACTATCAAGTAATTAGAATAAGAAAAAATGAAAAATGATAATGACACAGCAGTTAAAGCTCTCAATAATAAGTTATTAAGACATGCGCGATGGCTGATAGAGGAGGTATACAAGAATGTTAATGCGAAACACAACCTTTAGAGTCGACGTAAACTATTGAGCTCTCTAATTTGGTGAGATGACAGTTCACTTTGATTTTGTAAGTTACTCCAAAGAAAAACAAACACAAGAGTTGTTGGTTTGGCCGGCTTGGTCCACTTTTATTTATCTATAAAACGGTTGTAAAGATACAAGCTAACGGTAACCGGACAAGTTTGGATAGATCACATCCTTT
>BQNB010097986.1:0-25259 GCA_026074375.1 Tanacetum coccineum | reverse complement strand
AGACCATTGCATCGCTCACAATGTCTTAGACAAATTTTAGAGACCATTGTGTCATCCACAATGTCTTAGAAAAGTTTAATATTTATATAGACAACTTTCATATAAGTAAATAGAGGAATATACGTAAGGCGAACGTAAACCGCGGAGAAAAGATACCCGCAAAGAAAAGATAACCACAGAGAAAAGATAATCGCAGAAAAAAGATAAGCGTAGAGAAAAGACAAACGCAGAGAAAAGATAACCACAGAGAAAAGACAAGCGTAAGCTCATAGCAAAAACACATATAAGGCACACATATAAGCACGTAAGGATCACATACTGGTTATAGACCAAACTTAGATATTCTATCTGGTTCTCTATAACCTTGGCTCTGATACCAATCTGTCACACCCCCAAACAGGACCTGGACGAAATACGTGTCCGGGGGCGTGACGTCATAATATACATCACACAAAGCACGAGAGAACGACCACTAATGGACGTTTTGAAAATCATAACTCGTTGCATTGTTTAAAAATATATAAGTTTTACAAGATTCAAAAGAAGTTAAACATTTGCGGAAGCATAATTGGTTTTCAAAAGACAACGAGTATGAAAGAGAAATAAAGTCTTGACAATGGTATCATATTGCACGTAGACTCCACATAGCACATCAGGGACGTTCAAAGCTAATCACCTGAGAAAAACATGCTAAAAACGGTCAACAAAAAGTTGAGTGAATTCATAGGTTTAAGTAAAACAAATATGAGGATAAAAAATGTTTAGCGAATACTGCTTTACTTACAGTATTATGTAAAGTATTTAGTAATAAAAAACGTTCAACCAAAGTAGTATGGACCACAAGACTTCAAAGCGTATGCGACAGTTATAAGAGATATAACTTCGCATAAAATAGGGTGGGTATTTACGTTGCACTAAGCTCATGATACCGAAGCCTTAAGTATACGTTGTTATAAGTTGGTGCCCCAGTAGATGCATTGCCTAACACCTAGTTCCTCAAATAAAATGCGTCCATTTACATGGTAGTGCGTTGTTATCTACCTGGACGGGGGAGTTCAATCCCAATAGATCTATTCACAGCATTCGCGCTCCCTCAACCGGTCCTCCGGTCAAGAAATTAACGGTTCATGATAGGGGGACTTCATGGCAATAGGGTAACTTAGGCAAACCACGTAAACAGGGTAATTCTCACGTAAAGTACTTGTGTCTAAAGTAAAATCAACCATGTATTTCCAAAAGAAAATCTTTAAGTAATCTCAATCATAAGTAAAACAAGTGTGATATCAATCATGTAACCAGTTTGTAATCAACGTATACGAGTTTGAAATTCAGTAATGTAAACAAGTTTGTAAACGAGCATGTTTCTCACCCCAAAAGTACACGTTGATAAGGGATTTGGATTTCAAGTTGGATGAGTTTGGTGGTTGGTTAAATAAAATAAATCGAAAAACACACGCAAAGTACCTAATATATTCCATATATATATATTACATATGAAAAATGAACAATTATATAATTCATATGGTGAATTATATAATAAAGACAAACAACCAAAAGTATAACCCACAATATATAATACTTTACAAGTATTATGTAAGAAAATGTTACTAAAATTAATGGTAATTAATATAATTCGACACTTTTTCAAAAGTCACCAATTAAATAATAAAAAGTATCGTCGCGTTAAAAGTAAATACACGTTTTAAGTTACGAGTTAGTATAAATGATGTTTTAAGATTTACAAAAAGTTATAGTTGGGATTATAAAATAATATTTTATAATTTAGTATTTCGTTACGCGTTTTAACTAAACTAGTTATATTGTTTATAAAAGTATAGTTTTTGTTTATTTACTGATTTGTTGTATCATTTCGAGGTAATAACCTTAAAACTATATAACTTTGTCCCTTTTATCGAGTTCTCAAGATATTTCAAAGTTGCTAGCGAAAAATATAGTATAGTAATTTAAAGAAATTTTTCGGCATGAATGGTTCGGTTTTATACACGTTTCCCATATTTTTAAAATTCAACATTTTGCACTTTCAAAACAATCAATATCGCAATATATTTGCACGTTTCAATTTATATCTAATCGAGATCGACATATAATAATATAAGCAAAACCAAACACACCCTTGTTAGTAATTAAACAACGAACCAAACGCACCCTACTCGGCTGTACCAAACAGCCCTATATAGGCTGTTAAAGCCAGTACCAAACACACCCATAAGGCCGTTTTGCAGCCAAACAAACGCACCCTACTTGGCTGCGTTATCCTCAAAACCAAACACCCCCTTTACTGCAATAAAACAGCGAAACAAACACCCTTATTAAGGTTTTATTAACCCAAACGCACCCTAATGGTGCTGCTGTCCCAAACGCACCCCATGTGGGTGTTAACCACAGATCCAAACGCCCCTCGGGCTGTTACAACGCGAACCAAACAAACCACTTTAAAATTTTACTAGTTTTTACAAAATCATAACCAACCAAACTCATTTATTATAAAAGAAATATTTAAAAAGAGAGGTGCGAGAGTGGTAGTGGTACGCGGCTGCTGTAAAAACACACACACCCACACCCCCCCCCCCTCCCCTATGGTGCGGCGGCTGTGGGGGCAGCGGGGTGTGACGAGGATGGAGGCGGTGGATCTATGTCGGTGATGTGGTGGCAGCGGCTGGAGTAGCCGTGGTGATGGTGGCGAGGTGCGGCAGAGATGGTGATGATGGTGACGAGTGGTGGTGATGTTGCTGTTGATGGTGTGGCGTAGGGTGTGGTGGTCGTGGTGGGGATAGAGGTGGTGTTCGGTTGGAGATGATGTGGTGGGTGGCGTGATGGCGGAGGTGGAGGCGATGGTGGCGTTGGCGGTTGGTTGCGTGGAGTGAGGGGGTGACGAAGGTGATGGTGTGAAGATCATCTCGATGGTGGGATGGTTATGGGTGGCGTCGTGGATGGCAGCGGCGGCTGGCCGTAGTTTTGGCCGGAATCTCGCCAGAATAATGGGGGGGAGGGGGGCTGCCAGAAAATTTAGAGAGGGGAGGAGTGTGTGTATAAGTTTGAGGCTAGGGTTTTGATGAAATGAGGGTGAAACCCTATATGGTCTCTATATATACTAGGAAGTTTCAAAATAAAATGGCAAGTGTAGGATAGTTTAGGGTTAAAATTATAAATATTACTAGAGGGACCAAAGATGTAATTTCTGTTAGGTATTGGTTCGGGGCTCGTTTAGGCAAGTTAACGATTGAATTAAATTACGAAAGTTGCGCCGTTGTTTTCCTAATTATTTTTCCTATAAAAATGAGCATTCACTCGACTATATTTTATAAATGTTTTTATAAGATTTACTTAAAAATCATTATTATTTATTTGGTACCATTGGGTGGGGGGAGCTTTTTTTTTTTTTGTCGGAGGTAAACTTTCTGTACGTAAAATAAAACTTTATTTTGAACCCCTTTTTCGTTTTTATATAACGCTTTTGAATAAACCATTAATATTTTATTTAATATTTTTATTTAATAAAAAAGTGATATTAAATATGCAATATAATGTATTTTCTTTTACTAAATTTTGCGAGGCATTTTAGTCACTTTGGGCTTGTTAGACGTCTCGGGCAAAACTAAAAAGTTGCTGGACTTTCGTTTTACACAATTGCTTTAGTGTCTGAATCGGTGAAAAAACATAAATTTATGGGGTCGTTTTGATAAATCAATTTAGGAACAAAATATATCTTCTCGTTTTCAAGTCAAATAAGTTAGAAAAATAAGTTTGCAAATGAGCGATAATAATCGTAATTATGATTTATTATTTAAATACGTTTCAAAAATTTTTACCGGCTACGCGGTAATCGTTTTTATGTGACCGTAAAAGGTCAAAAAGTCAAAAAGTCAAGTCGGACCCAAAAAGTCAAAGGGTAAAAATAGTCATTTAAAATACGAAAGTTGCGAGGGTGAACAAAACCCATGTAATGAATGGCCGGTTCCCTTATCTTTAAGGGGGACCGCCTTATGGAATAAAGGGGGGGGCCCATCGGAGCTTTTCAGACGACCCAACATTTTATTTTGTAAAATTTTTGTGGGGATAGGTTGTGTGTTGATGGTCAATTTGCAGCAAGTCCTAAAGTTTTATAGCAATTAAGACTATAACATTTAGCAATCAAGAGTATAAACATGCAAAGTCCTAATAACAATCAAGCCTAATTCACATAACATTTAACAAGCAAGTATATATATGAATAAGCATGCAATAAGGCAAATAGAAATCTTTTGTGAAGAGCATATTCATTGAAACATTAGCAAATAGTTATAATGCTCCTAATTTCTTAAACAAAAAAAGTAGGTCGTAAGTACATCAACTGAGACTTGTGTTTGTATTTCATAAACCTAAGTGTGTCTATATGTGAAAAATATGGAGTATCGATTATTTCGACTCTAAAACAAAAATCTAAGAAATAATCCAAGTGCTCCTTGAATTTAATTTTGCTCAATCAAAAGTGTCGAAAAATATATATTAGATTATATATTTTGACAACAAGTGTGAGATCATTATGCGTGATAAAAAATGTTTTTAGCATATCAACAATGTATGAAAATAGATTTTTCATGTAATCCTAGTCGTGAGAAGGATTTTGGGAAAATAGATTGGGACTTGTATATACATATATTAAATTGAGAAGCTTAAACCTTGGCAAAACCGAGATTACTAATACTATAATTTTCTAATATATATGGGGCAAGGCATGAAATATTTCATGCTGACTGGACCATGTGACTAAGCATGTTAATGCTGACTGGAAATGATGACTCAAAGGGTAATTTGGGAACATTTTGGTGACTAGGTAATAACAATGTAAAAAACGAGGGTATTTTTGACATTTAGTATTATCCTTAAATCCCTGCTACAAGTTTGACCACATTGATTATTCACTAACTCCTCCCCTATAATCACTCACAATGAATCCAAGATTTAATTTCAAAACATTCCAATAAAAATTCAAAACCTCCACCTATCAGGCACTTTTGTTTTAGTAAAACTTGCTTTGAATCGGAGTTCATTCAAAAAAAATACAAATCTGTAATTTTCCTTATTCAATCTCAACAAGTTGGATTAACCTATGGTTGATACATATGAAAAAAATCATATTTATGTATTTATTAAGGTAAACATAAGTGTTCACTCTTTTTATTTCTATTTGATTTTTGGAATTGATTATGGTTTATCTTGTGATAAAGGAATGGTGGTTATCGTTTGATTCTATTTTACATTTTATGGGTTGACGATTTATTGAGTCATAGGGGACATGTATCCTCTGGTTGCTATCGAGTAGTTTATTTCATTAATGATCACAAGGTATCCTCTGTTCTTTGTTTGGTAACCAATCATTTTCTTTACCTTCTGGCAATTGAATTGTTTGTGCAGTAAATTTATGGCATTATCCAGATTTCTATTATTACAATTAGTTACTGATAGGTGGGGGGGGCGGCCCCAGGGGGGGGGAGCGTTATATTTGACAATGGAATTGAAATTTCAGGAATTGTTTTGTGAAAATATGGTCACAGCGCATCAACAAGGTCAAGCAGGCTGAAACCAAATCCACACAATGGAACACTCTCTTAAACATCTCAATAGTAATCTATTCTCTTTCTACATAAATGTTTATATCGGCCATTATGTAGGGATGGTTGTGAAAAAGGACCTAACCTGAACAACGCGTATGTGAAACACAACTAGATAATACGCCTAAAATTTAATAAATGACTATCTCTGTGTACTTATTAAAAGCATTTTGCAGGTTTTGACTTCTAATCCATATCAGGATCAATCTTTATGCTATGATTGATTGAATAAAAGAACATAGGTGGAATGGGACACACATTTCATTGCAACAATACATTTTCATAATGATAGTCAACATTGATATTCTTTTATCTCATGAAAACTTTGATACCTGGAGAGGTGCATTGGTCCCTCATTTTGCTATACACTTTCTTTTTTTAAGCCAATAAGTCTTCTGACTATGGTTGTCAGACATCATTTTCACCTTAATTCGGAAGCAGTGTGAGTCATTAGATCAATATTTCTAGAACATTCAGTATCGTCTTGAGTCATGGAAACATCTTGTTTCTTAGCATATTTTGTGTCGTAACTAATCGCTTCTTTATCGTTTAAATATTTATTATACTATGTGTTTTTCAATTGTTTTTTTCATTCTTCTGCCAAACTTTTCTTTTCATGAAGCTAGCCCGCCCTTCTGGGCAGGGTCAGCGAAACTTGTTTGGGATTTAAGGTTACTGTTTGTGTTAGGCCAGAATCTTTGATTTCCTGTGCAAATTAGAATCCTAGGGACTCACGAAGGATAACTAAAAACTTTTTACTAATTGTCAAGATGGCCGGTCCCCTTAATACCCATGGTCGGCCCCCTTATCATTAAGGGGATTCCCATTAAGAATTAAGGGGAGGGAGCCTCACCCTCGCGTGAATTATTTTTCATAATTTTTTGATTTTGGCATTTTAGTTTTGATTGTATTTCATTGTTCATGTTCACTTTTAAGTTCTTATTAACATTTATAGGGATAAAAAATACTTAATAAGTATTTAATCAATTTGTTCCATCATTCCTAGACCTAGACGCAAGTAATTAAAAGGCTCACGTTTAAGGGGTTTAGTTAGAATATCGGCAATGTTATCTTCCGATGAGACCTTTTCTATGGAAATATTCCCTTTTTGAACATTTGTTACAAAGTTATGGTGTCGTATCTCATGTTTTTCGTACGAGAGTGTTGTACGGGATTTTTTACTTAAGTTTATAGCCCCTTTGTTATCACACATTATAGGAATGTCATCTAACCTAATGCCATAATCTACGAGAGCTTGTTTCATCCTTAGTGCTTGTTGACATGCCTTTCCGGCGCTTACACATTCGGCTTCAGTAGTGGAAATAGCAAGAGCGGTTTGTTTCTTTGAAAACCCAGATGTTAAACAACATCCCATAAATGTGTAAATACCACTAGTGCTTTTTACGGTCCATATAATCTCTCGCATGATCCCCCTCCCGCTCCCCCCCCCCCCCCCTCCACCCCCCCCCTCCCCCCCCCCCTAACACCCTCCATGTTTTCCCCTCCTCCTCACCCAAGACCCCTTTAGGATAACAATAATCCTAAGTGCGTAGTGCTTTAACATATCAGAGATACAGTTAACACGCTTCAAGGTGAGAGGTTTTGGAATCCTCTGAAGCGTGCACAAAGGCAAAACACCTAAAAAAAATGATATCGGGCCTACTTGCCGTTAAGTATAATAAACTTCTTATCATACCTCTATATTTGGTATTATCTACGGACTCACCTTCTTCGACTTTCGTGAGTTTTGTTTCTATAGACATGGAAGTTTTCATTGGCTTAGAGTCTTCTAATCTAAATTTCTTAAGCATTTCTTTTATATATTTTGATTGATTAAAGAATTTACCATCTTCTAATTGTTTTATTTGTAAGACCATAGAGAAAAAATTAGTTCCCTCACTCGTAATCATTTCAAAAAAACTCATCATGCTATACTTGGCAAAATCATCACATATTTCTTGACAAGTTGATCTGAATATAATGTCATCGACATATATTTGAACAATTATGAGATTGGGGTCTTTCTTTTTAGTAAGAGTGTGTTGTCTATCATTCCCATGGTGTAATCATGTTTAATAATAAAGGCTTTCAATCTATCGTACCAAGCTTTAGGAGCTTGTTTAAGTTCGTAAAGCGCTTTTGATGCGGTCGTCGTAGGACTTCTACACGAAGTTTTACAACTCCCTAGGCAGAGCTCAAGGGGTTGTTATCGTTCACTCAGGGAATAGGTTGGAAAGGCATGATCACGGTCTAACAGAATTCTAAAGGTTGAAAGAATATTATTTTTATGTTTTTATATTTTATAAAAGCAGTAGAATCTTATGTTTGAGAGGGTGGATTTGGTTTTAGATATTTATACTAAATGACAATCTAACTAATGGTGATAACAAATAAGATAAAAGCTGTGTTTATTTAGTCAAAAAATTACTACCTAGATTGCTTCTCACCCCCCCCCCCCACCCCCCATGGTTTTGTTGCTTGTCACCTTGTGATAATACTGTGTAACTATTTCCTAAGTCATGAACGAATTACATGAACCCGCCGTCTACTTAGTATTTCGCTAGAGCAACGCACAAGTAAGGTAGTATGAAGACTATTACAAGGCCCCTAGGAGTACACTAAGTGCATGTGAAATATATTAAGAGTGGATCAACCTATTTTGGGGCAGGTAGTATGAAAACTGTTACCAGATAGTAGCATTTCTACACAATCATGTTTTCCTAGACCATATCACGCGATGCAGACAAAGCTGGTTTTCTAAGACCTTAACATGCACATCCATCACAAGATAGCAAACACCACTAAGATCTACTTCTAGGTTTCATACAATCATAAATAAAACCAATAGGAGGCTTAGCCTAAACAATGTTAATAAAGTAAGAACTAGATGAATCAAACAAAAACATAGACAAATCTGAATGATTAAATAAACGTTACTTGGTTCCCCCCCCCCACCCCCCCCCCCCCCCCCCCCCCCCCCCCCCCCCCCCTAAAACAAGAGTTGGAGGAAGTACAACAGGATTGTTATAGGCCCTAACAATCGTCCCGAACAGCTGACTACACGAACTAGGTCGTTACCCTCTTTTTATTCTAAAGCTACACACTTAAAACCCTAATTTCGGGTTTGTATATATAGGAAAATCGCTATGATGGTGTCGTGTTTTAATCGTGACGCCGTCATGAAAGAGAATATTCTAGATAATAGGTTGGGTCGTGTACTCTGACGCCGTTGTGAGATCCAGTGATGCCGTCTTTGTCTTCGTTGTGAAGGCGTCACGTTATATTGGTGACGCCGTCTCCAGCCACTGTAGATAAATTATTGAGCAATGCTGGTGTAGGTCTGTAGTCTTGTCCGTTTATTATCCAAATGAGCCCAAGTCACGTGTAATTCTTCCAAATGTCTTCCAAATGCGAAATACCTGAAAAGGAACGATTAAGTACCTATTTTGGGCATAAATGCACGATTTAGGGGGTTAAACGACCCCGAAAAAGTGTATAAAATAACACCTCGTTAAATACCCCTACACTTGAGATTTGCTTATCCTCAAGCAAGTGGGCTTTTCTACCTAGACAATAACAATATGAGGGGTAATTTTACCTACTCTTTAAAGGTATTCTACAACACAACCTTTTAGACCTCGTAATTAACAGCACGGAATTATATACTTGCATCTCACATAAGTGTTTAGTATTTCTCTCTTTCACTCGGTTGTATAATAAATTATAACATATGGGGGAAACGGAAAATCAATACTCATTACCTGTCATAGCATATAAATTACCATAGGCTTGGTAAAGGATCAAACCTCCACCGCTAGGTGTAAGTATTATTCATTACTATCTAAGAGGTCTTTTAAAGGGTTGTGAGGTGTAGGTGTCGGATAACATATAAACGGAACTAAAAACGGGGATGGGATACATTTAGGGTGGCTTTGGATAAAAAATTTGGTGGTGGAAGGGTTAGCTAATTATTTCACGGAAACACTTTTGGTTGCTTGCTAAGCCAAGACTCAGACGAAGCCTCACCCACCACCATACTAAATTCCCCCCCCCCACTTCCTTCTTTTTTTCTCATTTTTTTAATAACATAATACATTACATTGGGTTTATAATACGTACCCCTACATTTGTACTCAAATAATTAACTTGGGTTATCACAATAATGTACTAAAAGTGAGTACATACAAGGTAGGCTAAGGCTTTTTGGGTGTAACGATTGGTTTAAAGGGTGACAATGCTCTTCATTAATAATATCCCCCCCCCCCGCCCCCCACCACCACCTCCCACCCAAACCACCCACCCCATCCCTCCCCCCCCTGAGAAACGTGAAAAGGATAGGCTCGTAGGGTTGTACTAGGGTATCCTGCACTAATAATGAGTGCATGGCAAGGGTGTGGGATAGTTTTATGGTTTTTGGTGTGGTAACCTCAGAACAGGTAAAGGTTTTAAACATGGGTTAATCCTAATGCCTTATTAACACAAAGCAAATCTTAATACTTACTATGCGGTCTCGGGATGCATCACAATAACAAGTTCTAGAATTTAATATGCTACCGGTACACTCTCATAATCCTAAAGTAACCGATACCAATGTTCTTTATTTTTTTTTATTGAAAAGGCGACAAAACCACGCATACACATCCGTAACGACGGAATAGACACACATGATTGCTCACTCCTTAACTCAAACAAGCTAAAGGTATAATATCTAAGGGCGAATCTCACATTTTAAGGGTGGAATTTGAGGGTTTTTGTGCTAGTAATATAAATTCTTATCCATGAGACGCTATCAATACTCGGTTTTCGTCGGTATGTGTGATAAAAAAATTAAATTTAGGTAAAAATCATCTCTTATGCTATGTTTAGAATATATTACTATCATTTTTAAGGACAAAAGGCAAATGTTAAATGAAAGAATAGTTTCTAAGGTATTCCCCCCCCCCCCCCAACTTAAAGATGAACATTGTCCCCAATGTTCTCTAGAAGTACCCGTAAGAACGAATAAAGGGAAAAGAAAAACAGGAAGACAAACTAGTTACTCCCCTGGTTTGCTCAAAAGAGAAGATATCATTGTGATAACTGGTTAAATCGTCCTCCAAGAATCATCCAATGAAACTTTCTAAGAACTTCCAAGCTTCTTCTCATCAAATATAACTGTAATCAAAGACAAAGACAACTACACCAAGCATAAAACGTGCGATAGACATATATACAATGTGAATTTAGGGTTCGACTCGATAGATAGGATAAGAGAATTGTTAAACTCATTAGGTTTTGCAGGTTTACAACAAAAGAATACATATTTTAAAATGTTGTGCAAGTGTTTAATTTCACAAATAATTAAAAACTTTGAGTTTTTTGGACTTGGGCGTATGGACGCTGTATGGGTTGTCTGGACCCCAGTCACAGGTGTTCATGTTAATGGGTGTCACGTGTAAATCGTGTTGCACGTCTCACGTTTGTGAAAATGAAATTTTTTGTTTTTGCTAACAACCCCCCCCCATGAAAAAATTTTCTGCACTTGATTCCATAAAGTTAAATTCTTGTACAAAAAAGCGCATAAAAACCTGAGATTTAACAATTCAATCATATGACTCAAAACTGACGCGAATTAATCTAAACAATTCATTTAACATGCTTGAACTTGGCTCAAAAGCCAGATAAATTCCCCTACACTTATTATTTGCAAAATACCTTTGATTGAAATTAAGACGAGGGTTAAAAGTCAAACAAAGCCATGATTACAAGATAGTTCAACTATAAAACCAAAACTATAAAAAGAATTAAAACATTCATGGGACCCACTCCTAATTGACGGGAAAAAGTAAATTTGGGTTGCCTTCCCAGAAGCGATTTTCTTTTTAACGGGTCTTGTAGCTAGACTCAAAGTCACACTTCCCTTAGTGCTTCTCCTTTTCATCAATTCCTATTCTACTTTAACGGGAGCGGGCTGTCTTTTCTTTTGAAGTTGTTGCTCTACCATTGGTTGAACTTCATCTCCTTCTCAAGGTGGAGTTTTATTCTTTCTTCCCATTCTATCACTAGCCTATTTACAGTCATGATAGGGGCTATAGGCTCTATGTCGTTCTTAACTCCTTTGTCAGTAATACAGGAGGAATCGGATATCCTATGGAAACTTACCTTACTTTTTTTGACCTTAGAGTTATGGTGCCTGTATCAAACTTAATTGTGGCCTTGGCTGTTGAAAGGAATGGTGTTCCTAACATGAAAGGCCTCTTTTCGTTTTCTTTTGATTATCAAAAATCCTAAAGTCTACGGGAAATACATGTTCAGCGACCTCTACTAACACATCCTTAGCAATTCCTAAAGGGTAAATATATGAGTGGCAAGCTAGTGATGTTCTAATGTATGTCAAAACAGGCCTTTCGTCGGTAAGTCTCTAGTAGGTGGAGTAGGGCATGACGTTCACATCGAACCCTTGATCGACGAGGGCGTTCATGTGCTTAAGGTCCCCTATGCTGCAAGGTATTTTGAAATTCCCTCTGATGTCCTCCTTCCTTGTTATCTTTTTCTTGATAATCGAGTCATAAACAGGTTTTTTTCTCTTCCTTCATCTTCTCGTCCCCCCCCCCCCCCCCCCCCTTCCTTGTTTTTCTACTTCTCCTTTTCCCACACCCCCCCCCCCATCCAGGTAATACTTATATGCCTTCCCTTTTTTCTTTCCAAACTCGGGTTTCCTGAAAGAGAGTTATAGAAGCATGTTGTTTTTGACTAGTCATTGATTAGCTTGTTCATTGATCTTATGCTTCAACTAATACGCGATAGGCTGAGAACCCGAATGCTTCATACTACTTCTCAGTTTAGGTGTTTTGATTGACTCATTTTCGGCCCCGTTCTTAGCTCCATTCATTGCCTTAACCTCCCTTACTGACATTTTTGTTTTTGTTTCGCTGGGCTTCTCAGTGTTGTCGGGTGTCACCTCCGTTTTGTTACTCCTTTCTTCTTCCCCTTTCGTCAGAGAGATAGAATTCACATTCTTGGTGAGCAACGGGGAAACAACGGGGAATTATTACTAAGGAGGAATTTGGCTTCTTCCATTATCAATAAGTTCTCAGGGGTTCTGCTGGTCTTGAGTTCCTTGGAAGGTGGAAACATTTCAGTCATCCTACCGGTGTTTTCATCGCGCATGCTTAAAAATGGTGTTCTAAATCTTTCCATTCTTTTGGTGTGCGCAAACCATTGTAATCCCTTACACGAGCCTCGAAAAGTAGTTCCTAATGTTTGTGTTGAGGGACTTGGACCTGTACGTTCATGAAAAGAAAAAGTGTTCAGTTTTGGTGGTTCATTTTGATTTTGCGGACGGGAGTTCGGATGGACTGCATTGACATAAGCTTGAGGGGTGTGTGCTGAGCTCGATGTGGGCGTTGGTCGTGACCCTTTTAGTAGGAAGTTAATCTGGTCTTCGAGCTCGAGAAGTCTCCGGTCAGGTGTTTTCGAGATGCCTTGAGATGTAGAAATAGCCTTGACCGGTTTGACGAATTCTTGTTTGTTTTCATCTCATCCTCATGGTCGAAGAGGGCGAGGTTCTCAATGGTTTCCCATGATTTGCGTGTTTTTATTGCAATGTTTGCCACCGGCAGTGCGGTCAATCTCGCATTAAGATGAAAAGGAGACATGATCATAAAAATTTGGATTTGGAAAGCAATGATCGATGCCATGATGTGGACTTTTTGGAGTAGTCCTTGAAACGATCACAAGCTTCAAGAATAAAGATTCTCCATGGATGTTGTTGGAACATCAGGAGATCGTTGCTAGTTTTACGGGCCTTACCCGATGAAAAGAATCAAGCAAGGAATCGGTAGTAAGTCCTCCTATGTGGTGTATGGATCCCTGCGGAAGGCGTTCAAGCCAATTTTGCTAAGCTTGATGTCGTAGGGATATTAAAATAACGTAGGCGCGTTCTTTCCCTATTTTCACCATCAAGGTCAAGTGAGTCCACAAGTTTAAGAAAATCCTTGAGGTGTTGATTTGGATCCTCGGACAGAAGTCCGTGGAATGAGCATCCGTTTTACACCAACCAGATGGTGTCGGATCAAAGAGGTACCACGTTGTTCCTTACGAGGATCTCAATGGTATTCCTATAGCCCTCTTAGCTTGGTTTGGAGTAGTCTCCTAGAGTACGGATAGGATTCTCGTCTCCCATGGTGGTTGACTAGAATGGGTTACGAACAGATAACACAAAGAAAAGATAGACTACGAGAAAGCTAATATGCAGAAATTAAATACTCACTTGAAAGGATTCAAGCGAGTAGAACTAAGCTAAACTATGATCAGAACCTAACTATTCCCCAGGTGGCGGCGCCAAAATTTGATGCGGTCATCGTAGGACTTCTACACGTAGTTTTACAACTCCCTAGCAGAGCACCTTAATCGTTGTAGTAGTAGTATAGGCAAGCACTCGGGAGGGTGTTATCGTTCACTAGGGTATAGGTGGGAAGGCTGATAACGGCGGAACAGAATTCTAAGGTTGAAAGAAGATTATTATTTGTTGTTTATATGTTTTTGAAAGCAGTGTAATGACATAGTTTGAGAGGTGGTTGGTTTTAGCTATTTAAACTAAATGAAATCTAAACTTCTGGTGATAAACAATCAAGATAAAAGAACAGTATATTTAGTCTTTATTTATCACATAGTTTGGTTTCTCTCATTGATGTTACTTTTTTACCATAGTGATGATTTGTGTAATATTTACTAAAGTCAGGAAAACGAATTACAAGAAACCCGTCGTCTACTTAGTATTCCGATAGCTAGCAACGAACAAGTAAAGGTAGCTTAAGACTATTACAAGGACCTAGGAGTACACTAAGTGACATTGTGAAAATATATTAAGAGTGTATCACACCTATTAGGGGGCATGTTGTTGAATATTGTTACCCGATAGTATCCTTTCTACATAATCACTGTTTACCTAGACATATCAAGCAGCGATGCAGACAAAAGCTGTTTTCTTAGGACCTACACATGCAAATCCCATAACAAAGAGCAACACCACTAAGATCTAATATTCTAGGTTCTCCATACATCTTAATAAACACAATAGGAGGGCTTAGCCTAGCATGTTAATAAAGAAGAACATAGATGAATCAAAACAACATAATATTTTTAAAGAGTAGGTAAAATGACCCCTCATATTGTTATTGTCTAGGTAGAAAAGCCCATTTGCTTGATGATAAGAAAATCCCAAGTGTAGGGGTATTTGATGAGGTGTCATTTTATACACTTTTTCGGGGTCGTTTAACCCCCTAAATCATGCATTTATGCCTAAAATGGGTACTTAACCGTTCCTTTTTAGGTATTTCGCATTTGGAAGACATTTGGAAGAATTACACGTGACTTAGGCTCATTTGGAGAAGAAATAGACAAGACTACGGACCTACACCAACATTGCTCATGAATTTCTCTACAGTGGCTGGAGACGGCGTCACCAATATAACGTGACGCCTTCACAACGAAGACCAAGACGGCGTCACTGGATATCATGATGGCGTCAGAGTACACGACCTATCCCATTATCTAAAATATTCTCTTTCATGACCGCGTCACGATTAAAATATGACGCCATCACAGCGATTTTCCTATATATACAAACTCGAAATTAAGGTTTTGAGTGTGTAACTTTAGAATAAAAAAAGGGTACGAACCCTAGTTTGTTTAGCAGCTGTTAGGGACGATTTTAGGGCCTAAAAACCCTATTGTACTTCCTCCAACTCATGTTTTAATCAAGTAAGATTTATTTAATCATTCAATATGTCTATGTGTTGTTTGATTCATCTATGTTCTTGCTTTATTAACATGCTAGGCTAAGCCTCCTATTGTGTTTATTTATGATTGTATGAAACCTAAAATGTAGATCTTAGTGGTGTTGCTTCTTGTGATGGATGTGCATGTTAGGTCTTAGAAAACCAGCTTTTGTCTGCATCGCTGCTGATATGTCTAGGAAAACATGATTGTGTAGAAAGGATACCATCGTATAACAGTCTTCATACTACCTTGCCCCCTAATATGGTTGACCCACTCTTAATATATTTCACATGCACTTAGTGTACTCCTAGGGGCCTTGTAATAGTCTTCATACTACCTTACTTGTGCGTTGCTCTAGTGGAATACTAAGTAGACGGCGGGTTCATATAATTCGTTCATGACTTAGGAAATAGTTACACAGATCATCACAAGGGTGACAAAGCAACAATACTAGGAGAAGCAATCTAGGGAGTAATACATGATTAAATAAACACAGTCTTTTATCTTATTGTTATCACTAGTAGTTTAGATTGTCATTTAGTTTAAATAGCTAAAACCAAACCACCTCTCAAACATATGATTTACTGCTTTCATAAAATATAAAAACACAAAAATAATCTTCTTTCAACCACCTCTCAAACGTTAGGTCTGGTTTTTAGGAAGTACAATAAGGTTTTTACTACCCGATTCCTTGCTCAATTCTTTCCACCAGGAAGAAAACCACGAACAAAACTCCGTACGATATACGATATTCCTGAGGATGTTTCCAATAAATATCATGGAGAATCTTTATCCGAAGCTTGGACTTATTTCAAGGACTTACTCCAAAAAGTCCCTCATCATGGCATAGACCTTTGGCTCCAAATCCAAATTTTTTATGACCATGTCAATCCCGTCACAAGACGAACCATTGACCAATCGGCCGATGGTAAGCTTCGTGACCTCAACGCCGAAGAATCTTGGGCATTATTAGAGGATCTCGCCCTCTATGACAACGAAAGTTGGAATGACCCAAGGGATTTCGCTAAGCCGGTCAAGGCAATCGCTTTGCCTCAAGATGTCCCGAGTACATCCGACCGCCGTCTAATCAAGCTCGAAAATCAAGTTCAACGCTTGATGGAAGCTCATCTTGCTCCAATACAGCCTACTCAAGTGAACAAAATCACTACCTCATGTGAAATCTGTAGTGGTCCTCACGACACTCAGTATTACATGGAAGATCCCGAACAAGCCTTTGTTGAATACGCATCCTCGCGTACCGATGAAGCAGGAGGTAAGTGGTATACCTTCAAGCCCGAGCAAAACAATCTTGGTGACACCTATAATCCGTCATGGAAAAGTCACCCAAACCTTAGGTGGAGACAACCCCAAAATTCCCAAAATAATTTTCCAAACCCACCTAGCCGGTTCCAACCCAACAGTTTGATCCCGAACCGTTCCTTCAACAACCGTCCTTAAAATTTTAACAATCAATCAAATATAGAAGGGCTGGTTTCCAACTTCATGGCATCTCAAGACGCTAGACTATCCAAGTTTGAAGCCGATTTCAAACGACAACAAGGTGAGATGACCAATAAAATCGACACTGTGTTGAAGGCCATCACCAATCTAATAGCGAACACGCTACCTAGCGATACGGTTAAGAACCCAAAACTGGGGACTCACCCAGTTTTGTCTGCTCATTCTTACCCAACTGAAGATCCGCAATCCTCAACCCACATCCATAGCTCAATCAACGCCATCACAATCCACCCCAAGCAGCCTGAAGAATCCCAAGTTAATGAGCCTGACGTAGGCAGTCTCAGAAACATCAGCTCTAACCCACACCCACAACCTAATCCATTAGCTTCCATCGCCACAGAACAGGTACAAAAGCTAAATTCGACGCTTAAATCACTCGGATTGGTTTCCCAATCCCCAATACGAGATTTGTCTGCACTAAGGAGGAAGATGGAGAAGTAATGTTCATCGAGATCATACTAGATGATGATGAACCTAAAAATGAGAGTCCCAATAAAGGTGAAGGGACAACAACGGAAGGACTGGCGGAAGAGTATTTCGACACGTTTCTAATAGAGATGAGCTAACCTACCATAAGTACCTTATGTGTGGCCCGCTCCCCTCAATATTTCTATGAAATCCCATCATCACGGAAGGATGCTCCTCCAACCTTAAGATACCATGCAACATTGGGCATGTGCATGTCGAAAAAGCCTACATTGACTTTAACTCCCCTCTAAATATCATGACCCGAATGATGTATAATTGGATCATGAGGAGAAAACTTGACCCTAGGGAAAATGCGAATAGAGGAATTAGTCATTTCATAAGGAGGATTAAAGGGATGCATGTCTTCATAGGAAATTTCACCTATGTTGTAGACTTCATGATTATCGAGGATATTAGCTCAATCATAGATCTTAGGTTGTCACATGTAGTACTAGGGAGGCCTTTCATTGAAATATCCAATATGACTTACGACTTACCCGAAGGAGTAGTTAGGTTTGCCAACGGAGACGATGAAGTTACCTATAAAATGCCCCGTAAGATAGAACAGTACAAATCGTTGTCAAACCTTGAAAAGGAACACACAAAATCGGTCTATCTTAGGAACGAGGATTGACATCAGACTCTCACTGGCTAGCCACTCGTACATTTACCCCTTAGGAATCGCTGAGGATGTGTTAGTAGAGGTCGCTGAACACATATACCCCGTAGATTTTGTGATCTTGGATATCAGGGAAATTGAAAATAGGCCTTTCATCTTAGGAACACCATTCTTAACAACAGCCAAGGCCTCAATTAAGTTCGATACTGGAAATCGATAACTCTAAGGTCAGGAAAGCATAAGGTAAGTTTCCATAGGATACCCGATTCCTCCAATGTGACTGACAAAGGAGTAAAAAATGACATAGAACCCATAGCCCCCACTATGACCGTAAATAGGCTAGTCCTTGAATGGGAAGAAAAGATAAAGCTCCACTTAGAAAGGGAGATGAAGTTCAACCAGTGGAGGAGCAAAAATTTCAAGGGCAAGCGTCCCACTCTTGTTGGAACCAAGGAAGGAATGGATGATGAAGAAGAAGTCACATAAGGATGTGTGACTTCGAGTCTAGCTACAAGACTCGTTAATAAAGAAAAGCGCTTCTTGGGAGGCAACCCAATTTACCTTTCCCGCAATTAGGAGTGTCATGTGTGTTTTAATTCTTCACGGTTTGTTTTATTATGTTTGAATTATCTTGTAATCATGCTTTGTATTGTTTTTAACCTCGTCTTAATTTCAATCAAAGGTATTTTGCAAACAATAAGTGTAGGGGAATTTATCCGGCTTTTGAGCCAAAATTCAAACATGTTGAATGAATTGTTTAGATTAATTCGAGTCATATGATTGAATTGTGAAATCTCAGGTTTTATGCAGCCATTTGTACAGGAATTAACTTATGGAATCAAGTGTAGGAAATTTTTTATCAAAAACAAAAATTTCGTTTTCACAGACTGTGGAGACGGCGTCACGATTAACACGCGACGCCGTCACCACGACACCTGTGAAGGGGTCACCACAACCCTGACGACATCAAACGCCCAGGTTCAGAAAACTTAAAGTTTTTAATTATTTTTGAAAATAGAACTTGCAAAACATTTAATATATGTATTCTTCTATTATAAACCTGCAAAACCTAATGAGTTTAACAATTCTTTCATCCTATCTATCGAGTCGAACCCTAAATTCACATTGTATATTGGTAAAACGCACATTTTACGCTTGGTGTAGTTGTCTTTGTCTTTGATTACAGGTTATATTTGATGAGAAGAAGCTTGGAAGTTCTTAGGAAGTTTCATTGGATGATTCTCAGAGGACGATTTAACCAGTTATCGCATGTTTCTTCTCTATTATTGAGTAAACCAGGGAAGTACTAGTTTCTTTTCCTTGTTTTCTTTTCCCTTTATTTGTTTTAGCGGGTGCTTCTAGAGAACATTGGGGACAATGTTCAACTAAAGTGTGGGGGGGGGGGGGGGGAGGGGGTGGGGGTCATCTGGAAAATTGACACTAATACAAAAACAAAAAAATTATAAACATTCAATAAGCCTTAAAAACTATTTTTTCATTTATCATTTGCTTTGTCTTTAAAATGATGAGTAATATATCAAAATATAGCATAAAAGGGTGATTTTTACCAAAATTTAATTTTTTTACGACACATACCAACGAAAACCGAGTATTACTAGCGTCTCATAGATAGGAATGTATATGACTATCACAAAAACCCTCAAAATTATACCCCTACAATGTGAGGTTCGCCCTTAGATATTATACCTTTAGCTTGTTTGAGTTAAGGAGTGAGCAATCATGTGTGTCTATTCCGTCGTTACGGATGTGTATGCGTGGTTTTGTTGCCTTTTCTGGAACATTGGTATCGGTTATTTTAGGATTATGAGAGTGTACTGGTAGCATATTAAATTCTAGAACTTGTTTTTGTGATGCATCCCGAGACCGCATAGTAAGAATTAGGATTTGCTTGATAAGAGGCATTAGGATTGACCCATGTTTTAAACCCGTAATTGTATGATGGTAATTTCGATCTTTATAACTATCCACCACCCTTGCCATGCACTCACCTATAGTGTAGGATACCCTAGTACAACCCTTCGAGCCTATCTTTTTTCACGGTTCTCGTAATTTTCTGGTTAAGTCGGGCTATTAATGAAGAGCATTGTCACACTTAAACCAATCGTTACACCCAAAAAGCCTTAGCCTACCTTATAAGTACTCGATTTTAGTACATTATTGTGTGTTTAACCCCAAGTTAATTATGAGTACACGGTGTGCTAAGTCCTTATCCTGTAAAATTACAGTTTTGGGACGATTGAGATTCATGGTAGTATTTATTTCGGAGAAGAATGGGAAGAAAAGTTAAGTCAATACCCCCATATGTTTGTCAAATGATATCCATGTTATTTTGATCCACCTCAATACGGGTCATTAGTTAGATTGTAAATATCAAGCATGTAAAAGCTCAAGTGTAGGGGTACGTGTTATAAACCCCCATGTTGTATTATGTTATTTAAAAAAAAGAGATCGATGTAGAGTTGTGTATAGTTTGTATATCTTCGTCCGAGTCTTGGCTTAGCAACCAAAACCAGCGTGTATTCGTGAAAATAATTAGCTAACCATTCCACTCCAAATTCACCCAAAGCCACCCAAATGTATCCCATCCGTTTCCGTTTCCATTATATGTTATCTTACACCTACACCCCACAACCCTTTAAAAGACCTCTTAGATAGTAATGAATAATACTTGCACCTAGCGATGGAGGTTTGATCCTTTACCATGCCTATGGTAATTTATATGCTATGACAGGTAGAGTGTGATTTTCCGTTTCCCCTATATGTTATAATTCATTATACACCCAAGTGAAAGAGAGAATCCCAAACACTTATGTGAGGTGCTAGTATATACTTTCCGTGCTTTTATTACAAGGCTGAAGGGTTGTGTTGATAGAATAGTTAAGAAGTAGGTAAAATGACCCCTAATATTGTTATTGTTTAGATAGAAAATCCTATTTGCTTGAGGACAAGCAAATCCTAAGTGTAGGGGTGTTTGATGAGGTGTAATATTATACACTTTTTCGTGGTCGTTTAACCCTCAAAATCATGTGTTTATGCCTAAAATAGGTACCTAATCGTTCCTTTTTAGGTATTTCTCATTTGGAAGACATTTCGATGAATTACACGTGACTTGGGCTCATTTGGAGAAGAAACGGAAGACACTACGAACCAACACAAAGACTCTTGAAGATTTGTACTCACAAAGCCTGGAGACGGCGTCACAAGCTATACACGACGCTGTCACAACTCATCAAGTGACGGCGTCACAACATTCCATGACGGCGTTAGCCCGCACCGACTCAAACGCATATCTAGAAGATTTTTTATGACGGCGTCACGACTAAAACGCGATGCCGTCACATCATTTTTCCTATATATACAAACCCAAATTTAGGGTTTTGAGTGTGTAACTTTAGAAAAAAAAAGAGGGTACGAACCCTAGTTCGTTTAGCAGCTGTAGGAGACGATTTTAGGGCCTAAAAAACCCTATTGTATTCTTCCAATTCATGTTTTAATCAAGTAAGGTATACTTAATCATTCAATATGTCTATGTGTTGTTTGATTTATTGTCTTGCTTTATCTTTTACATGCTTGGATAAAACTTCCTATTGTGTTTTTTCTATTGATTGTTGCAAATCTAGAATGTAGATCTTACGTGGTGTTGCCTTCTTGTAATGGATGTGCACGTATTGGTCTTAGAAAAACCAGCTTTTGTCTGCCATCGCTGTGATATGTCTAGGGAAACGTGATTTTGTAGAAAGGATACCAGGGGTAACTAGTCTTCATACTACCTTGCCCCCTTTATGGTTGGATTACTTTTAATATTTTTCACATGCACTTAGTGTAATCCTAGGGCTGTGTATAGTCTTCATACTACCTTGCAGTGCTTGCTTTAGCGGCATACTAAGTAGACAGAGGGTTATGTAATTCGGTTCAGCTTTAGGAAATAAGTTACATAGTTCATCACATGTGTGACAGGCAACATACACTAGGAGAAGCAATATAGGAAGTAGTACCGCTGTCCCGAGATTGCATATGTAGAAATATAACGGCTATTATGTCTGCTTTCATAGCTACGTATTGCTATCTTATTGTTCCTTATTCGAATTGAAGTTGTCACGGATTATTAGAGAAATAATATTTTGTTAATAGGCTATATAAAAAAAACTCCTAGTGTATCACTATTAATGTGCATCTTGACTCCACCCAGCCCTACGACTCGATATCCCCGCACTGCTATTTCCTCTTACTTTTACTATATTCACACTTTACAACACACGCTCTTTTCCCCCTACGACCCTTTCCTTGCTATTATTGTCTTCTTTTTTCTTAGACTGTGTCGTGATTTGCCCTCTTCCCAAACTATTCATCAACTGTGAATGATAAACAACCCCGAGTCTTGCCTATACTACACTACAACGATTAGGTGCACTGCCTAAGGAGTTGTAAAACTTCTCGTGTAGAAGTCCTACGATGACCACGTCACGGTTCATGATAGTTTGGGCATTAGTGGTCTATTCGCTACTTAGGCAACACTTAATCAGGAAAAGAAAACATAAAGTAACTGCTGGTCTGTGTCCCATAGTTTAAAAACATAGCTATGTTTCTCACCCTAAAAATTGTAAGTAAAAGTAGTAAAACGTGGGGGCTTGAAACTCACCTTAGCAAGATGAGTAATGATAAATCACGCAAGAAAAGATGATATAGAAATCTAGCCGCGACCTAGAATAATAACGCGTCTTAGGAACACGGAAAGTATGCCAAGAATTGCACAATATGTTCATCACCAAAAGACATCCATGTGTGTTTGCTTTAGTTTGATTATCAAACCATGATGAAATAAAATCATATAGTTTTTCGTTAAGTTTCGGTGTTTAACCAAAATTACTATTTTTAGTAAGTTTCTATTTTAGAAAAGTTTTTAGTTTCAAGACATTAATACTGTCCCCTATATTTATTATGTTTCCATATTTTCAAAACGCACTAACTAGCCTTAATCACTTAACTTCTATGTCCATTTCGCTAAATTTTTACCAAACTTACTATTTTTAGTAACTTTAACGTTTTTCCTAAAATATGTTAACGACGTCTTTAAATGATACTAATCAATATATATGTGTTACTATATGTTTCGCTAGTGTTTTAAAAGCTCAAAATATCTCGAAAGTGTCCGAAAACCCTTTTTACTATTCACATCAGCAACTATTCATTTGGTTTTATCGAAAAATGTTTCAATTTTCATTTGGCTATAACTTGGCCGTTTTAAGTCTGATTTTAATGTGTGATATATGAAAAACTATCTATTCGAAACAAGCTCTTCAAAAACTACTTTTACGCCTAATGAAAACATTTCTAAGTCGCTCAAAACCTCAAAACCATTTCGGATCAGCAACATCATTTTTCGCAAACGCTTCCAAAAATCACACCAAACTTCATAATAGTGCCTACTCTAGCCTAATCTCCATTCACAACTAATCCATAACAAAACCACACCTAAGACTAACCTAATCCCTTTATTTCTATTGTTTCAACTCTCATTTCAACTCTCATCTCAACCAAGAATACATAATATTTTACGAGTGAAACTAAGCTAACATCATATTTATAAAATCTATGTTTTATAATTCTTTCAAAAATGAAAAACACAAACATATGGATGAATGGGTTCTTAACATATTATGAATAGTACATAATTAAACCACAAAGAAAGATTAAGAACACTTACAAGATTGTAAAGAACAAACGTAGAGAAATCCACAAAATATATAACCCAAAATAATTAAATCTTTATATAAAACCCTAACAACAAATTCTTTGGAACCCTAACTTAGATTTTGAGAAAAACCTTTAAATCAAAGAACCAAGAACTTCAAAAACCTTAGAAAAACCATTAGAAATATCTTGGTATAATTGAATTCTTGCTAGAACAGAAATCAAAAGATATGAAAACCCTAAAAGGTGTGTTTGTTGGTCGCTGGACCTTCAGAAGATATAGATGAGCAAGAGAAAGAAAATTTTTGGTAGGCTTGAAATATGATTGTAAACCCTAAGTTGTGATTTGGTATGGTATTTATAGGTGACATTAGTTTAAGGTGTGTATAATAGGGTATATGTGACCAAAACACGCCAAAGTATGTGTGTTTGCTTGTTCGGCCGAAACCAACCACAAGGACCATGGTTCATTTTTTTGAGTCTTGGTTCATTATTAGATGCATAAGTGGGTCTTAAGTTGGCCAAATGAGGTCAAGGTGTGCAAGTATCATTTGTCTTGGTCTTACTTGAGGATATGTGCATGAGAAAGACCCTCTCATGTGTCATTTTCACTACTTACATGCACACATGCATAATAAGACAAGGAAAGATGCCTTTGATTTAATTTTAAGGTTTAAGGCGCATTTGGTTTGGTTTTAGGCGTCCAATATATAACAAGGGGGAGGGTGAACGAAAATGTTGATTTATCAACATGAGATGGACGATAACTAAAGTTTACACGAAAAGATTTTGAGTTTTCAGGGTTTCATTAGGTCAAAAACGCGAAAAGCGTAATTTAAACGTTAAAGCGTAAAAATAAATTTTGGGAGTGATCGTAAACTACAAAACACTAAGAAAAGATAAAATAATTCATATAATATCTAAACTAATCAAAATCCGAAGTCGGAACGCGTCCGATGACGTTTTTCAGATTTACGCGGGTTAATTTCCTGGTAAACTGCCAAATTCAAATGTAACATATAAAAGTCGAAAATAATGATCGGAAAAGTTTAAAATATCGACCTGAAATTTTTGGGTTGTGACATTCTTCCCCCGTTAAAAGAGCTTTGTCCTCAAATCTTAAGACGTGGATTCAGGGTTAACGAAAAGATGAGGGTAATTTTTCTTCATTTGGTCCTCGCGCTCCTAAGTAAACTCGGGCCCTCATCTTGAATTCCAACAGACCTTCACGATTGGAATGCGGCTTTGCTTCAGCCTTTTAACTTCTTGATCCATAATTTCAACTGGTTCTTCAATGAAATTGAGCTTGTCATCGTTCTGGATCTCATCCAACGGAATAGCTAGTGGTTCGTCTACGAAACACTTCTTCAAATTGGAAACACGAAAAGTGTTATAAACTCGGCTCAATTGCTCTGGGAGTTTAAGTCGATAAGCAAGCGTTCCCACTTTCGCAAGAATCTTGAAAGGTCCAATATAGCGAGGGTTCAGTGGTATGTGCTTAAATACACATACCTTTTACCTTTAAAAACGAGCTAAAATAATCAAAAACGGACTTAAAATACCAA
>BQNB010097985.1:2366-25259 GCA_026074375.1 Tanacetum coccineum | reverse complement strand
AGCATGTTTTGTATGTGGAAGTCTTAGTCATCTTATTAGAGATTGTAATTTCCATGAAAAGAGAATGGCTAAACAAGCTGAGTTAAACAATATGATGAGTAAGAAGTCTAGTCAAAGGGAGAATAGGCCAATCTAGAATAATGTACAAAGTGTGACTCATAAAAACCAATTTGTTTCTACAGCAGTACTAACTAGAACTCGCAAAATTCCAGTTAATACTGCTAGAGCTAGCGGTACTAACAATGTTAGTACTGCTAGACATAATTTTAACAGTCAGGCAGACTAACTAATGCTGCCAAGAAAATTAGTACTGTTAAACCTTTTATGAATAAAGTTAGACCAAAAACTGTTTTTCATAAAACTTATTCACCTTTTAGAAGGACATTTAATAGAACAACAACATCAAGAACAAAATTTTCTAATCAAAAAGTTAATACTGCTGAGGTAAAATCAGTTAGTGCTGTTAGGGGAAAATGGGAAACTGTTGTTAAGACCTCAGCAGGTTGTAGTTGGAGACCCAAAAGATATGGTTGGAACAAAGTCTCTAAATACAATGGTGGATCAAATACTAGAAATTGTGTTCCTTTCAAAGATCCACTAGGCAGACCCAAGCCCAAAATGGCTTGGGTCCTTAAGAGAATCTAATCTCTCTTATTTAATGTGCAGGATTATCCACATGGAGCTTTAAAGAACAAAGGGATTGTTGATAGTGGATGTTCTAGGCACATGACTAGAAACAAGGCCTACCTTGTTGAATATCAAGATTATAATGGTGGCCCTGTTGTTTTTGAAGGTTCAACTTCTTGATTGTTAACATTGGAATGATCAATCAATAGGCTGCATTAGTTAAGGGGAGGCAATATGATTTGTTGTACAGGTTGTATGGAGTGTTCTGTGAATAGAAGGATCTTGATCATGGTGATGTTTTTCATAGAGTTGTTTGGGTTTTAGAGAGTTATTGGAAAGAGATATCGATGGTACTAAAGACCTCTTGTTGCCAGACTTGCTCATTCTTTGGTTGACAAAAGTTAGTACCGATTGTGCAAAGTTAGTACCGCTGGGCAAAGATAGTACCGCTATAAAGCCGTTGAAGAAAATACTGCCAAGGGTCTAAAGTGTAAATTGTAACGGTTTCTTTGCTTTTGGGTTTGTTCAACCTATATAAACCCATCTCAATTGCAAAATTTGATCACGTAATCTTTCTTAATCGCTCTATTCTAACAAACCCTAATCTGCTCATCATCGACAATCATAAATTCTACACCTATGGCTGTTCTTAAAGCTTGTGTTAAACACAACATGGTCGCTTACATGGAAAAGACTGATGGGAATATCGATTTTCATGAGATTATAGACTTTCTTACGCGAAGCTCCATTCACTATGCTCTCACTGTAAGTCCTGTAGTCTCTACTACATTTGTTGAACAGTTTGGATGTCTGCTAAATCCAAATAATCAACAATGTTAGGTATATTACTGCCAAAGTAGCTGGTAAGCCTGTGTCTATCTCAGAGCCATCAATAAGAAGAGATCTTCTTTTTGATGATGCTGATGGGATAGATTCTTTGCCAAATCAGGCTATATTTGATGCTATTCAGCTAATGGGGTATGAGGGGGACCTAACTGTCTTAACATTTAATAAAGCTCTGTTTTCACCCCAGTGGAGATTTCTTTTTCATACCATGAATCACTGCATAAGTTCTAAAAGCATTTCTTAGGATTAAATTCCCACTAATATTGCCACATTTTTTAGGGAATATAACACCTTTGTTTGATTCTATGTTGGTTCAACCAACTGAGGATGAGGGTGACACTTTAGAAAGACAATCTGAACCTCAACCCATACCCTCTCCTCCTCACCTAAGTGAAGACCAACATGAGACACAGACTGACCCTTCTCCCAGACCTTCACCTACTACTCATATTCCTGATCTGTTTCTAGAGGTTTTGGTGGAAACATGAGGTCAGTCTTCCAGTGATAGATCCCATTCAGGATTAGGTGGCATGACAACTCCAAGGTGAATGAATCATTGTATCTCTTTGGTACACATTTATAGATCAAGCTAAAAAGAAATTAAACATCTTAAGGCACATATCAAGAAGCTTAAGAAAAATCCAAACCTGTTATCACACGACCACAAGCTAGGATAAGAGTGTATCCATGAAGCAAAGATTGACGGGAAAGAAATCCTTAAAGAAACAGTAGATGCAAAAGGAGTCTGTATCCAAACAGGGGAGGAAACCTGCCAAAGCAGAACTACAGTCCCATAAAGGATTCCAGCTTTTAATGATCTGAAGATGATACAAAAACTAATATGGAGACTGAGGATGCTCAAGATGTGGTGAGGGAACATGCTATGGTGGTGCAATGAAGAGAAGGAAAGTTGCAGAAAAAGGATTAGTACTGAAGATCCACATATTACTTCTTAACGCAAAAGTTAGGTACTACAAACTGAATATAGTACCAACAAACTAGATGAAGGTACTGACAAGCCAAAATGTTAGTACTGACAAGGAAGAGATTAGGTACCGACAAACCATATGAGGAACAGATGATCAAAATGAAGGAAGAAGTGCTACTCAAACAGCTCCAACAACAACTACTCTAACAATATTTGGTGATGATGAGACCATTGCACAAGTCCTTATCATAATGAGTCAGAACAAGGAGAAGCTCAAAGAAAAAGAAAAAGAGTAGAGACTTAAGACGTCGAGTAGACTGAGATACCCTAGGCCTACTTCACAAGATCAATATTAAGCATTAAAGCCTCTTCCCAAGATTGATCCAAAAGATAAAGGCAAAAAGATGATTGAAGAGGAAGATAAATCTGATACTGATTTAGAAGATATGACTGAAGCTGAAAAGAAATTTAAGCATCTTGCTAGGGATGAAGAGGTGGCCAAAAAGGTACAAGAGGATTGGGAAGAAGAAGAAGAAGTGAAAAAGTTAGCTAAGGAAGAAGCAACAAAGCTTGCACTCTCTAAGATATGATTTTTACAGGCAAGACTTAATGCTACAGATACTTTGCTGAAAAACTTCAAGATGAAGAGAGAGAAATGTATACTATTGAGTAGAGAGCCAAATTTCTTTATGACACCATTGCTGTCCAAAGAAGATTTCTTGCTCAACAAAGATCTGAAGCTATCAGAAATAAACCTTCTTCAAGAAATCAGCTTAGGAACCAAATGATTACATATTTGAAGCATATGGATGCGAAGAAGCAATCTGATCTGAAGACCAGGTATTTGAAGAAATAAAAGCTTTATGATTACAAGATAAAAAAGGTCTGCTGAATTAGTTTTCCCCATTGCTATTGTTTCACTGAAGATGAAAAAAGTTAATTCAAGGATATGAATTAACAAGTAGCTGATGCTTCGAAGAAGAGCAGTAAAGAAAGATTGACAATACTACGGGAGAAATTAAGTAAGAGAAGAACTAGAAAAAATAAAGCTTGGGTATAAAGAAGAAGATGAAATCAAAGAAAAGAAATTCACTTCTAAAGATGATGAAGATTTAAGATTGTGATATAACTATAATTCTGATGCGAATAAGGAAGTTGGATTAATGAGATAACTTGACAAGAAGTATCCTATCTTAGAAGGAGATCTGATTATCTTACAACCAAACCACAGAATGATGAGACTGAAGGAGATAAATATTTTTTATCTAAGTGTGGTGATTAGAAGTAAGAAGACCAAGAAGATACTTCAGTACTTTATGGCAGTGCTTTCTAATACATGATAGATGATGACATCTGGCTATATATTACTTGTGATGAACATTACCAAGATGAGAACAAAGAGAAGAATTCAAATATTTACTTGCAGGACATAGAAGAACGTAAAGCATGAATTCAAATTTGGTTGAATCCAAGTACAAGAGCTAGTTACAAAAAGAGAAAAATAAATATTTACGTCGTTATTGATAAAAAATAAAGCAAAAAATAATGGAAACATAACATATAGCAAGTGATTTAGACCGTAAGTCACAAGTGATTTAAACCAAATCACTTATGATTTACAAAAACCAAAAATGGACATAGAAAGATTGTAATATTAAAATTTACACAAGTAAAATGTGAACTTACAGTTAAGAAAAGCAGTGGACCTTTGTAGAAGTGACCAACAACATCCCGAACTTTAATATCCTTAAGAGAGTCGAGAATGTAGCCACACCAATCAATAGACTGAACTGGAGTGTCTTCTCGAACACGTTTGAGAACATCAAAGGAAAGTCATCAAAGTGAAAGTAGGCCATTTTGTTGGTTTTATTCTGTGCCAGTGGGTTGTGTTTAAGTTGGATTAAGGTAATGTTTCATTTTAAACAGGAAGTCAACCGGTAATCATTTTAAACATGAAGTCAACGGTGGTGGCATCTATAATCTTTTCAGCAAAATATGTGTTGCACTGATTTTTTCAATTTTCATTTCACCAAAACCAATCTATTGCAAATGGATCACGTCCACCAAGAATCTCCTCTAACGACAAAAATGGAATTCCACCCATAGGAATTCCAAGCATATCATAAACTCTATGTGAATCAACCTAAAAAAGACACGTGATTAAGTTTCAAAAAGAAATCCTTACAGTCGAAACTTTGAACAGCAAAATGACCTAATCTACCTTGAAGACGTTCAATACTGATTCCATGTAAGGATCCAAAACCTATATTTTCCAAAAGCGCCTTCTTATTAACTCGACAATCACGGACTGCTTTGAAAGGGGATAGAGGAACTACCCTTGAACGCATACTCCGATAATGAGTGTCAAACAACTCGTGTTTCTTTTGAGCTTCACTTGGCCCATTTCCTTTCCCCTTTCATTAACGTTTTTCACACTCGTTTTTTCATTGACAAGACAATTATCAACACCCTCGTCTTTATTCATCAAACCTTTCCTTACAGTATGTTTGTCACAATCAACCTTTTTTTTCTTTGAAATTTGCAAAGTTACTTCATGTTTTGCATTCTTCCTCTTTTTACTTGAACCTAACTCAGGCTTAGACCAAGACACTACATGCGGCTTTGCCGCCTGCTTTTTTATTCATAAATAAAACCTGAAGGATTCACATTACTTGGAGTTACATATTTCCCTTTATCTGCGCGATCCACATTTGGCTCAGGCTCCGCCTTGGATCCGGTTGACGCTGTGTGTGAGACTTAACAAGTTTAGACCTCTTTGTACGCGAACCAACATTTGCTTTAGCTTCTTCACCTTTATCTTCATCTACAATAGCTTGATTCTTTTTCTCAACATTTGAAACAAATGAATCTTGACGAATTGAAGCCTTAGTTTGCCTCGGCCGTTGTGGTGATTCACTGGCTACAACATGAGCAGATGGTGTTTCGGTTGATTGCTTGACATTCTTACCCGTAACCGATGGTTTAATTTTTTTTCTTAGATGTTTGTTTTTTCTAATTTTGTTGAGACAATTTAGAAACTGCACCACATGCGTAAAACAATTGATATTGTAAGATCAAATAATCATAAGCGAAGCGTGTCTATGCAAGGTACAAAGAACTAAATCATAAATCAATCATTTTTGTCACCATGTCACCAAATCACATGTGATTCAATGTTATGTTTACCTTAATCACATGTGATTTACACATATGATTTTCTTCTTTATTTTGTGTGTTGTTGTGTTAAGGCATGAAAATTACGGTTACTCTAAACGGATTAATGGTGTGTACTTGTAGTAAAAATAGCAGTGGTATGTAATTGTAGTGAAAAAAGCCGCTTGACTAATAAACAAGTTTAACCAGTTTAAACAAAAGCACCTTTATGAACATCAACAACTTTGGCATTTAAAAACGACAATGTTTTCACAATCGTATTAAATTTAGGGTCATATTTTCTACACAAAAAACAATTAAATGACATGTGTTAGGAAAGATATGAATAAAAGAAAAAAACAGATCATTAATTCAACCTAAATCGAACTTAAATAAAGTGTTTGGTTGACAAAAGTTAGTACCGACAGTGCAAAGTTAATACCGTTGGGCAAAGATAGTACCGCTATAAAGACGTTGGAGAAAATACCGCCAAGGGTCTAAAGTGTAAATTGAAACGGTTTCTTTGATTTTGGGTTTGTTCAACCTATATAAACCCATCTCAATTGCACAGTTTACTCACGTAAACTCTCTTAATCGCTTTCTTCTATCAAACCCTAATCTTTTACTCATCGTCGCTTATCAATTCATCAAGTATGGCTGTTCTTGAATCATGCCCTAAACACAACATGGTCGCTTACTTGGAAAAGACTGATGGGAATACAGAGTTTCATGAGATTATCAGCTTTCTTACGCGAAGCTCCATTCACTATGCTCTCACTGTAAGTCCTGTAGTCTCTACTACATTTGTTGAACAGTTTTGGATGTCTGCTAAATCCAAAATAATCAACAATGTTAGGTATATTACTGCCAAAGTAGCTGGCAAGCCTGTGTCTATCTCAGAGGCATCAATAAGAAGTGATCTTCTTTTTGATGATGCTGATGGGATAGATTCTTTGCCAAATCAGGCTATATTTGATGCTATTCAGCTAATGGGGTATGAGGGGGACCTAACTGTCTTAACATTTAACAAAGCTCTGTTTTCACCCCAGTGGAGATTTCTTTTTCATACCATGAATCACTGCATAAGTTCTAAAAGCACTTCTTGGGATCAAATTCCCACTAATATTGCCACAGCAGTAATTTGCTTAACCACTAATCAGAAATATAATTTTTCTAAATTAATTTTTGATGGTATGATGCGACACTTGGATGCAAAGAAAAAGTTTGTTATGTATCCAAGATTTATTTCAGTCTTTTTGGATACACAGCTAAAGAATGTGCCTGTGCCCTTAGACCATTTCCCTATTAATGCTTTGACTAGTAAAGTTTTCTCTTTTATGGTTAAAAAGGGAAAACATTTTTCAGGGAATGTAACACCTTTGTTTGATTCTATGTTGGTTCAACCAACTGAGGATGAGGGTGACACTTTAGAAAGACAATCTGAACCTCAACCCATACCCTCTCCTCCTCACCTAAGTGAAGACCAACATGAGACACAGACTGACCCTTCTCCCAGACCTTCACCTACTACTCATATTCCTGATTCCATTCCAGAGGGTTCTGGTGGGAATCATGGAGGTCAGTCATCCAGTGATAGATCCCTTTCAGGGAATGAGGGTGGCATGACACTCCAAAGTGTGTATGATCTTTGTATCTCTTTGTGTACACAGGTTACAGATCAAGCCAAAGAAATTAAACACTTGAAGGCACAGATCAAGAAGCTTAAGAAGAAAGCCAAACCTGTTATCACACACCACAAAGCTTGGATGAAGAGTGTATCCATGAAGCAAAGATTGGCGGGAAAGAAATCCTTGAAGAAACAGTGGATGCAAAAGGAGTCTGTATCCAAACAGGGGAGGAAACCTGCCAAAGCTGAACCTACAGTCCATAAAGATCCAGCTTTTGATGAGCTTGATGATGATACAATGGACTATATGGAGACTGAGGATGCTCAAGATGTGGGGAGGACAAGCTATGTGGTGCATGAAGAGAAGGAAAGTGCAGAAAAGGGAGTTAGTACTGAAGATCCACTTAGTACTGCTCAACCAAAAGTTAGTACTGACAAGCCTGAAGATAGTACCGACAAACCAGATGAAGGTACTGACAAGCCAAAAGTTAGTACTGACAAGGAAGAAGTTAGTACCGACAGACCAGATGAAGGTACTGTTGATCAAAATGAAGGAAGAAGTGCTACTCAAACAGCTCCAACAACAACTACTCCAACAATATTTGGTGATGATGAGACCATTGCACAAGTCCTTATCATAATGAGTCAGAACAAGGAGAAGCTCAAAGAAAAAGAAAAAGGAGTAGAGCTTAAGGATGTTGAGGAGACTGAGAGACCTAGGCCTACTTCAACAAGATCATTATTAACATTAAAGCCTCTTCCCAAGATTGATCCAAAAGATAAAGGCAAAAAGATGATTGAAGAGGAAGATGAATCTGATACTGATTCAGAAGATATTACTGAAGCTGAAAAGAAATTTAAGCAGCTTGCTAGGGATGAAGAGGTGGCCAGAAAGGTGCAAGAGGATTGGGAAGCAGAAGAAGAAGTGAAAAAGTTAGCTGAGGAAGAAGCTACAAAGGCTGCACTCTCTAATGAATATGATTTCATTCAGGCAAGACTTAATGCTGACAAGATACTTGCTGAAAAACTTCAAGAGGAAGAGAGAGAAATGTATACTATTGAGCAGAGAGCCAAATTTCTTCATGACACCATTGCTGCCCAAAGAAGATTTCTTGCTCAACAAAGATCTGAAGCTATCAGAAATAAACCTCCTTCAAGAAATCAGCTTAGGAACCAAATGATGACATATTTGAAGCATGTTGGAGGCAAGAAGCATTCTGATCTGAAGACCAAGGGTTTTGAAGAAATAAAAGCTTTGTATGACAAGATAAAAAGGTCTGATGATAGTTTCATTGCTATTGGTTCTGCTGAAGATGAAAAAGTAATCAAGGAGATGAATGAACAAGTTGCTGATGCTTCTAAGAAGAGAGTAAAGAAAGATGACAGTATTAAGGGAGAAATTAAAGAAGAAGAAGGAACTAGAAAAAGAAAGCTTGGTATAAGGAAGAAGATGAAATCTAAGAAAAGAAAGTTCACTTCTAAAGATGATGAAGAGTTAAGATTGTGTTTAACTATAGTTTCTGATGAGGATAAGGAAGTGGATTATGAGATACTTGACAAGAAGTATCCTATCATAGAATGGAGATCTGAGTATCTTACAACCAAACCATAATATGATAAGACTGAAGAGATAAAAGATGTTTATTCTAATGTGGTGATTAGAAGTAATAGATAAAGAATATACTTCAGTACTTTGATGACAGTGCTTTCAATACTTGATAGAGATGACATCTGTGCTATATATCAACTTGTGATGAACATATACCAAGATGAGACACCTGAAGGATTTGACAAAATACTTTGGGGAGATTTGATAATCATGTTCAATCAAAGTGGAAATGATGAGTTTTGGAATGCACAACAAAATTGGAAGATAGTGAGCTAAAAGCTACATAGTTCTTCATGGATACACACTATAATGACTGATGAATGAATAGTCTATCATATGCTTGTAGAGAATAAGTATCCTTTGAAAAAGGAAGTGATGTCACAATTGCTTAAGTTGAAGTTAGAAACTGTAGAAGACAGTACTATGGCTTTGGAACTAATTAGATTTGTCAAGAAGCAGATTGCAAAATTAGAACCTGAAGACTCTGATAGAGATGAGAAGGATCTTTGAGTGTTGGTTCTAAGACCACACAACAAATGGTAATCAGTTCACCATGCTTAACAGGCATAAGAACTAGCTAGTCCATAAGCAAACGGCTTGTGGTAAAGACTTCTTAAATCCGTTTATGGTTGACAATTTACCAAAAATTGTAGGGTTTTCAACTCACCTTTCTTCATGGTTAAGAGTTGGCTAGTCCAGGATCAAACAGTTCCTGGTAAAGACTAATTAAATCTGTTGATAGCTGATAGTTTGCTAAAAACTATATGGTTATCAATGCACCATGTTATGGCAAAGAAGCATTGACTAGTCCAAAAGCAAATGGATTTTGGTAAAGACAAGTCAAATCCGTTGATAGTTGGTAGTTTACTCAAAAATACAAGGTAATCAATTCATCTTGTTATTTACAATGAAGAATTGGCTATCCCAGAGCAAACGGCTACTGGTAAAGGAATACCAAATCCGTTAATGGCTGGTAGTTTGCCAAAAACTATTAAGCCAACTGAGTTGGATGTTGCTGTGTTGCTGAAAAGACAAGTTGCTAATGAAGATGGATAGCTGAAGATATAAAAATTTATTAAAGATCAAGATCAAAATTTGACAAAGTGTTTGGATACATCCTCTAAGAGCTTAAGAAGAATAAATTGAAGAAACATGAAGTGAAACAAGTTCAACAATCATGTTTAGGGGAGGATTGTTGGGAATTATGCATTCTTGACTTAGTATTGTTAGTTATATTAGTAGTACCCGAATATTTGTAATTAGTACAGACAGTACAAATTAGTTAGTACTGATAAGTTATGTTAGTACTGAGTAGTATAAAATAGTTATTACCCAGTTTAAGAGAATATGCAAAGAATTAAAAAAAGATATGATGCATTATCTTTTACTCGTTTTGTAAGTCTGTTAGGGTTTATCCTTGGTCTATAAAAGGAACCTTACGGCATTAGAGAAGACACATCTCATATACAATCTCATATCTCATAGTTAGTAATCTGTAATCGTTTTAGCAGATTAATACAAAAGTTTAGTTATCAATATTCATTGTTCTTCTTAGCATTATAAGTTAGTTTCCACATAACTTATAGTGTTTATAGTCATTGTTTCTCCTGTAGTTTGTGTGGATCTATCCATATTGGCTACAACCCTTAACAAGGTAGAAAGATCTATATTCAAAGGGATCTACAAAGTGAATAAACAAGAATATTATTTTTATTTTAGAATTTAGTTAAAAGTGAATTTTAGCTATGAGTTGTGCCTTTATGTTGTATGATTAAAGTTTACATATATTGTTAATTTGCTCGTGTTTGGTTTTTTGGAAATGACACATTTACCAATTGCATTGCAATGTAAATTGCTTGAATATTTCGGACGAAACATCCAAGTCGTCAATCCTACTTCATTGTGTATTTGATGCGTGTATTAAACATATTAGTATAATATTTGGAACACAACCATTAGACAAGTAGACTCAATATGGCATCATCAACAAAAGTGTGATTTATGATCCGATGCATATTCTTTTCATCTAGAAAAGGATGTAATTATTTTTATATCAATCTAGTGTGATTGAGTATGTAGATCCAAGATAATATCTTTATATATTGATATAGTCTTAAAGCTAAACAAATAAGAATCCAATTTCATGTCCATACACGAAAACTTGTCAATTAGATTCAATAAAGATATCAATCATAATTTGAATAAGGAATTGATATATTCTCGAAATCTTTCTTGACCCTCACGAATACTCATTTAAAAGAAAATAAATAAACATTTAAATAACGTGTTCCATTAATCCAAAGATTAGTTGTAAGGTGAGGTTGATGAATAATGATATTAATTCTTATCCAAATTGTCGTAAATTTTACTTGTGTGAAAAACTATTTGTTGTTATGTATAGTATACATAGTTTTTGACATTTTATGAGTATATATAAGAGTTTTCTAACAATTTTTATACAACACACATATTTTGTAAAAAACTATATGTTTTTAGAAAAATATAATTATGTGTGTATGTTAGAACCATGCAAGCACAGGCATTTTCTTTTTCTTAGTTACCTGATTTATTTAATACAATCTTCTTTCTTTTTGTTTACACCAAACCCATGTCAACAAACACGCTGTAAAAATATATAAACATGTTGTTAAAATAAGATTAAATCTGTGGAAATATTTAGGTGACTAGTTTTAACATATTAAAAAATATACTTAATAAGTTTATTGAACATTAATTCAAAAAGTTTAATTCCATACTCGAAAAGATTACAAGATAGTTTATTGATATTTGTAAATTAAGTGATCTAAGCCTATATGCAATGGCAAGGAGCAAGTTTCGTAACTTAATACAAGAAATCTAGTCATAAGTTCTAGATAGGGCAATAATTCGAAAAACCTAGCTACAAACAGAATAGATGTACATGACACATGAGTGCTTAGCATATTCAATTAACTCAATTAGAAATAGCAACAATCATTTAATACTTTCTATTAACAAACTTAAGACACAAAGAAGTGCATATAATCACATAGCGTAACACATAAAAGTACTTGTCGTCGTTTTGTGTATTAGATACAACAACGTATACATAGCTCGGTTTTATTTGAAAATAAAATAGTTTCCTCCCCATTTCAAAAATCAAGTTTAATATTTTTTGAAAAGTTAATTACACCATTTTTCAAAGATATATCGACTAGAAATGTCCGACTCGAAAGGAAAAAATAAAATACAAGTTTTACGTTAAAACGAGACTCAACGTTTTAGACATTAAGTAGTATTTTGCCTTTCTGACTAGATTAAGTCCGAAATAAATACTTGGAAGTATTTTTATATGAAAGTAGACTCAATTCTCTTCGAAATGGCGGGTGGCACGACTTCTACAGACATACGGTTGATTTTATATGATTTTCAAAGTTTCTGAGAAACTATCTAATCAGACAGGTGGTCCCTTTAAAATTAAGGGGGCCAACCACCTAATACTCAGAATTACGATTTTTGTAAAAAATCGTTTTTTGACTTTGCAGAAAGGTGTACAACTTTCTGAATTTGATACCGAACATATAACACTTATTTTAAGCATCATTTTTATCTCGAGCTAGTATAATTAGTGTATATAACATCAAAACAATTCCTAGGATGAGTCTGCAGGATTACAGAGAGGAATAGATGAGATGATTGAGCTTAGGAATGATGGAGTGTTGTATTACCTAGATCGAATATAGGTTCCTTTAAAGTGTGATGTGAGAACCATGATAATGGATGAAGCCTATAAGTCAAAGTACTTTGTACACCCAGGAGCTGATAAGATGTATTATGACCTTAGGGATAGGTATTGGTGGTCGGGTATGAAGAAGGACATAGTTGTGTATGTGAGTAAGTGTTTGACTTGTTTAAAGGTTAAGGCTGAGCATCAGAGGCCATCTGGCTTACTGCAGCAACCTAAGATTCTCGAATGGAAATGGGAAGGGATAGCAATAGATTTCGTGACTAATTTTCCTAGAACTAGTAGTGGGCATGATACAATCTGGGTTATTATGGACCGATTAACTAAGTCTGCTCATTTTCTACCTATGCATAAGGATTATAAGATGGAGAGGTTAGCTAGGCTATACTTGAATGAGATTGTTGCTAGGCATGGTGTACCGATCTTGATCATATCTGATCGTGATAGTCGGTTCACATTGAGGTTTTGGCAGTCAATGCAAGAGGCATTAGGAACCTGGTTAGACATGAGTACGGCTTACCACCCTCAGACCGATGGTCAGAGTGAGCCTACTATTTAAACCTTGGAAGACATGCTTAGAGCGTGCGTCCTAGACTTCAGGGGAAGTTAGGATGTTCATCTTCTACTAGTTGAGTTTTCGTATAACAATAGTTATCATTATTATGTGAGGTGTACGTCGTTTTAGGCCTTTTATGGTAGGAAGTGTCGTTCCCCAATTATGTGGGCTGAAGTTGGAGAGGGTCATTTAATAGGACCTGAGTTAGTGCAAGAAACCACTGAGAAGATCTCGCAGATTAAGGATAGACTTAAGGCTGCGCGAGATCGCCCAAAAAGTTATGCTGATAAGAGGAGGAAGCCTCTAGTGTTTAGTGTAGGTGACTACGTCTTGCTCAAAGTTTCGCCTTGGAAAGGTGTGGTACGCTTTGGGAAGAAGGGAAAACTAGCACCTAGGTTTGTTAGACCTTTTAAGATCATTAAGAAAGTTGGCCCGGCAGCCTATAGGTTTGATTTGCTTGAGGAGTTAGATGGTTTTCATGACACGTTCTACATATCGAACCTTAAGAAGTGTTTGACTGACCCAACACTGCAAGTGACTTTAGATGAGATTCGAGTTGATGATAAGTTGAATTTTGTGGAGGAGCCTATGAAAATCATGGAGCGAGAGTTTAAGAAGTTGAATCGGAGTAGAATTTCCATTGTCAAGGTTCGATGGAATTCGAAACGTGGTCCAGAATTCACGTGGGAACGTGAATATCAGATGAAGCTTAAGTATCCGCATATGTTTAGTGCTGATAGTAGTTGAATTTTGGGGACGGAATTCTTTTTAAGGGGGGTAGAATGTAACCCTTGCCCCTTTTCGTATTTTGAATATTCTAATTTAGTCCATTGACTATTTAACGCTTGTCATTTATTTAGAATATCGTACCGTGTTGGCAGTTATGAATTTATGAGATATGAAGCATTTTATGGTTTATTGTGTATAATAAGCTTTATGGGAGGATACTATTATGCTATGTAAGTTCCAGGTGGTTGACCCGTGAATTTTTGAGAAATGCCGAAAAACAAGTCTCGACACGTCCGTTAATGTCCAAATGAGTTTTTGGGAGGTTTAATATGAAAATATGTCAAGTAAATACTCTAAATTATTGGAAAAACATTTTTAAGATGAATAAAAATGCTAAATAACTTCGAGAAATATTTTACGATCGAGTTTTATGAGCTTTTAAGTGATCCCGACACGAAAACGATAACACCCGGCGGCATAGGATGCCATGGCCGGCTAGAGAACAAAAAAAAGACAAGATGACACATTTTTAGCTCTTGTGTCCACCCATGGTACATTTATATTTTGTATCCTTTCTAACATGCTCATTTTATTCTTGTTTTCAAAATCACACACACACACTTCTCTCTTTTCTCTTCTATTTGGTTCGTCCGACCCACACACACACACTCATACACTTTATTTTTTAAGATTGGTGATACTCTGGGTTGATTCTAGTGTCCGGGTAGTCATTTAAACAACATTTGGGTTGTCCGGTTCGCGTCAAAATTTATTTTGAAGATCATTTTTGTAAGTCTTTCAAATTTATTTTAAACTTGTATTTTTGGGTTGCTAGTGATGCATAGATGTTAGCTGTACGGCCCGATCGTTAAAAATCAAAAGCGAAAAGTTTACAAAAAGATGTTTAGGGTGTGTTTGGTTCGAAAATAAAAAGGGAAAAATATATGGTTTTGTTAGTTTTGATATTATGGTCGTGATGGTTAAAAAATATATATTTGCTATGTAGCTTATTTTGTATATAGCTTATTGTGGCTTATTTGATTGGTTCGAATAGCTTATTTTGGGCTTATGTACCCACGACATCAAAGGGAATACCAAGAAGGGTATTTTTAGTTATTATCCTAGTATGCCATATTGTTGTGGACTTATATTATAGCTTATGGTGATAACCAAGTGCGATACGTAGCTTGTTAGCTTATTTTTAAGCTTAGTACACATATTTTGGAGCGTAAGGGCTCACGGCCCGATAGGCAATCCATAAGCCATGGCTTATTGATGGCTTATTGTGGTCCGAATTACTTATCTACTTATTGGTTTGAGCTTATATACACTAATGGACATTGGTTTGGGCTTAGAACGTATTTTGGATACATAAAAAATTTAATAGGCCCTTATTGGGCCTTAAAGCCTAATAAGCATTAATTACTTATTTTGGGATTTTTGACGAGCTTTTGAGAAGTGAAAAGAATTTGTGAAACTATATAGAAGATAATTTTGAGAAAGTATCTTGGTAAACGTGATAAAATGAGATTTTTGGAATTTGGTTCGTAAAGTGTCGAAATGGGAAATTTGTTTGAAAATAAGGTTTGATAACCTTGGAAAACATCATATAAACGTACGGGTCATGCCGAAATTTTGTAAAAAGTTTATACTTAGAATTTTTACTTAAAACGTAAATTTTATTTTAATAATAAAATATTATTATTTCATTTTTTTAATAAATTCACTAAAAGACGAAAAATATGATTTTTCCCAAAACTTTTTCAAAATGTTTAGTAAACATAAACGTTCTATTTCATATAGTATAAATGATATATTTATGATAACTAAGTGTACCGAATGGACTTATCGAAGTATATTTATAATTATTTATTATAAATATTTACTTATATTACTTATCTATTTTCTTAAATAGTATAATTATAAGTATATTGTATTGAGATATGGACGAATATGGTATTTTGGAGTTAAGTAGTCAACCATCACACCACTAAAATGTTTAAGATAGTCGTACAACGCATCTAACCTCTATGCATCGAAACCGGGAAAACTGTTTGGAAATAAATGATTTAAGATGGGACATTAACTGGACTAGGTCGTGTACGGACGTTGTTGCGTGGCTTGTGATTTGAGTTTTCTATTGGAGACAGTTGCTTGAGGTGAGTCCTCATAGCCCTACTTTTTACTACTTTTCCTATGGGGGAAAATGATACTCAAATGTATTTTGAACTGTTTTTCTGAACTATGCAAAACGTGATTTTGTTTTTGGGACAATCTATGTGCTTATGAATGCTATGTGAATGATATGCATTGGTATGCTTTGCTGTGTAAACATTTTGTGTTGTTCTTTACCCTAATTTGCTCCAGCTGGTAGGCGTTAGGTGTGGTATGTCATCGGGGTTGCGACCGTAAGAGCGTTGGTACGCGCTGGTAATCAGACTTGCGGGGATGCTAGGTCTCGTTACCTGATTAGCGAGGATGCTAAGTCATAGGTTTATTGCATATATTCACTGTCATATAGCACAACTGTCCAACTGATTGAAAATATTGGCATAGTAACTGGGTTTTGAGTCAAAACCTATGAGCTCACCAACTTTATTGTTGACGTTTTTGAGTATCATTTTCAGGTGATGTTAATGATCATTAGAGTATGGTGCTTGTAGTAGACTTTAGAGAATCCCATAGGAATCTTGTTTGAAAAGTCTTGTATTTGATGTACGCTTTGGATTTTGTTTTCTTGAGGATTGAGATAAGATTTCATGGACCCCTGCGTGGGCCTAAGTTTGTAATAATTAGAGACTATGTACTGTGTTCTTGATCCAGAACATCACTCAAGGTTTCATTAAGGTTGATGGTCATTACGACACTATTCATTTATGCATTTTAGATTTCTCTATTTTGTATCTTGTGTTGTGATTGATCATTTCGTTGCACTTCCGTGTTTCCGCCTATGACGGGGTGTGACACAGACAACAACTTAGTGTTTCTGCTAGCATATGTATTAACCCAGTTTCTGCCTATATGTAAGGAGGGTTTCTTTCTTTTCACACTTTATCTTTATTTTTATTTTTCATTCTTCAACCCCTTTAATGCTTACCAAGACTTCATCACTAACACTTTGTTGGGTTTGTTCCAGTGTTAGCTATGTCTTAGTCTGCATTATCCCCTTTCTTTGCTCACTTTTACTCCTTTTGTATCATTCCTAAGGACTTCTATTCTATCTAGTGGAATGTCCCTGGGTAGATCCATCCGGTTCTGGCTGTATCATGGAACAAATACCTAACCTTAACCACCTTATAACTCCATAAAATTAAGTACATGGTCGGTCTATTGGTATTGCCACAGTTGCCACATAAAACCTTTTGGAATTCAACCAAGTTACTTATGATATATTATCAAAACATTTGTACCTCGATAGTTTTCACTTTTAAAATTGCTCCTCCTTCATATGTGCATCGATATACAAAAATGTTTTGCACATACGAGGGAGTAGCTACCCATGAGTCATTTAATCACATTGTATAGTTCACATATTTAAATCACATTTTCTCCCCTTATTAAAAATGTCAAATCCCTTGATATTTTGGATATCAATTGATTCAAATATGTTTGAAAACTGTTTTGGGAGAAAAATATTCTGATTATTATCAAGCCGTATGAGGAACATTTTAATACTCTGCTTTAATTTATGAGGGATTCATAGGGTGTCCAGTACATAATTTGAAAGATTTTGAATTTATGAAAATTCATGAAAAATTTGTACTCGAACACTATATAAGCCTATTTTATTAGTCTACACTACTTAATATACATATTCACAAGATTTGTTTTAATGAGACATTACCTGAATGAGTAGAACCAACATATGACAGAGTCATACGTTCCGCTGTAAGAGTCTGTAGTCAGTCCCATAATCCCTTTCACCAACAAACTTCTCTAAGCTCCTCATTATCCTTATGTGTAGTAACTATTGATTTATGTCTTTAATCATGATGCGAGTCCGCTTTTGATCTGTTGCAGTCCACTTCCTCTTTTTCATGTCCTTGTTATACCCCAACCTTAGATTCTTCAGCATCTGATCTAGAGTATTACGAACTGAGGTGAGTGTGTCATCACTAAACTTGTAGAGCTCTTCGTACGCATCAGTCTCTTTCTATTCAACTTGTCTTTATAAATGTCTCCTTGAGGGTCTGAGAGAGTGGTATATGGTGCTATTCAGGAGAGGTCTTCATCACATGTTCTTGGCTTGGAGATGTTGAGCTTCTTTTGGTAACTTTCTACGCCTTGTTGAAGATCTTCTACTCTTTTTTAAATGATAATACGTCTTGTAAACATACGCAATGCCATAGCCAAGTCGACAATGATGTCACTTTTGAGGTTTAAGAGCTTGTTTTGAACAACGAGAAGCTACATGTCCTCGATGTCATTCAGATGAAGTCTTGGAAAGTCACCTTCCATGAACTTGTATAATTGCTTATCTACTCTTCTAACTTCAATCTTCTCTAAATGACCATAACCATACCACTTGTTAACTTTGACATTTGTCACTGCCAAAATTCTCTTGGTGGAGTATACATCATTTTTGGACACCCTGTTGGTTGCATATCCATAGAAATTTTGTCATTTGGGTCCCCAATGTGAAGTACCTAAAGTAGCATGCTTGTCATAAGCTACGTTTATAGGACTCCATAACGTGGGAACCATATCTTTAATGCTATTTAATTCATACTTAGTAGCCTTTGTCCTTGTTATTGAAGTTGTATATATTCTGTCGGTGCTTCCTCCTCTCAAATATTCGAGATCATTGTTGAAGAAGTAATGAGCAAGGACAATTTGACGACCTTGATATTCAACCAAAGGTAGAGGTTTACTTAAGTCAAATGGACAACGATCTCCTTTAAGGTTGTTCCAGTCCAGTTGATCATTTAGTGCCTTATAACATTCTTCCATGGTGTATTCGAGTTCCACACAACTTTGCATGTGTCTTTTAGAAGATTATAAACCGGTCCTACCGGGTTAACTTTCGTCAAATTAGTGATCTATAGGTGGTTCATGGCAAATGCAAAGAAGTCGATAGGAGTGCTCATCAACTCATTGAAGGTAAAAGGAGGTTTTCCTGCTTTTGCTAGATCACTGAGCCAGTTCTGTGTTAGTTCATTATCAACTGATTTGCCTTGGTTCCATTCAGGATCAGGAGTAGGAGGTCTTTTAGGTTTCTTGAACCAATCCTTCTTTGAAGCAGCCTCAATGTTGGGTTGTTCATCAGTGGTACCCATGTGATCTCCTTGATTCTGTGGCGTTTTTGTAGCTTCAGCCTCATAAACTGTTTCCTCTGCATGAACAGACTTACTAGTAGATTTTGGCTTTGGCTGTGATGAAGTGTTACCTTTAGAGGAACCAATTGACATTGACCTTTTAGATGGTTAAACATCTTTACTTGTCTTATGTCTTTTCAACCCTTACTTTGATCCAAAAGGAGGGTCTTCATTTCTATCATCATCAGCAGGCTTTCTTTTATTTTGTTTGTCTAAATCAGCAACACCTTGATCCATAGGATCTTCATCTGCAAGTACTGACTCCATAAGAGCATGATATAGAGTCATGTGCTTAGGATGTTTGTTAAATGACTTAGATTTAGTCATGGTCTCGAATAAGGCTTGTTTCTGATCAAATTCATTAAGTGCAGCCTTGTCAGATGATTTGATGGTATACTAAGACTCTTGCTGTTTTACTGCATGCTCCATCTTGATTTTGCGGATATCTGCAACACTTTTCTGAGGTTTTTGTTGTTGTTTGAGCACTTCTATAACATCTGCTAGAACATAGTGTTCCTTAACGAGTTTTGTAGTATGTCTCTGGAGCACCTTATGAAGAGCATCTCCCAGACTTGTTCCAAGGTACTCTTTTACAGCCGTCAAAACTTCAGATTTGATTGTTTCAAGAAGTGTTGTAGAGTGATCAACATTTTTGATCTCTTTTACTTCCTTTTCTAAGTCCGATACTCTAAGATGGATAGCAGAAAGAGTTTTAGATTTTGGAACTGCAGGAGTTGAGGTTGTAGCTTCAGTAGTTGTTGGTGTTGGGATTGGTGTTGAATGTGGAGGGATTGGAATGAATAGAGGAATGAATGGAGATATAGTTGTTGCAGGAGCTTCTGTTGTGATTTCAGGGATTGATGAAAGAACTATGGGTTCAGGGATTACTGAAACAAGAACAGTGACCAGTGATGAAGACTGGATTTTTAGAATTTTTTGTTAAACCTAAATATCCAGCATAGACATAATTTTTGTCTCTGTAGAATATATATTGTCAAGGTTAAGGAATATACTACCATAGTTGGATGAAACAAAATGGCCAAAACTTGATGGAGGAGCCTCAATCTTTTTTTTATGTAGCAGGAGCAGCATTAGTTGTTTCCTGAATTTCATAATGGACTTTAGCACTTGCAACCTCTTTATTGATTTCCTTATGCTCTGCATCTACCTTTTCAGCATTAGTCATCTCCTCATCTCCTTTGCTTTCATCATCAGGCTCAACAACTTTCCTTTCCACATTTACATCATCATACAATTCCTCATTAATACGTATATATTCTTCATCATCTATATCCTGTGTTTCATCATCTGTAGGTACATAATCATCCGGAGTATGTACGAACTCATCTCCTTCTGGTTCTTCTTCACTATCTGTTTTATTAAGATTAATGATGTTGTCTTTTTTAGATTCGGTTCTTCATCATCACTTTTGCGATCATCATCATCATCTTATTCATTATCACCCTAAGACTCATTTTCACTTTCTTGATCTGATGACTTGGCTTTTGACACATTGGGAACCTCTGGTTTTGAACCAGCTCCTTCATTTATGTCTTTTGTCTTGCCTTTTGACTCATCAAGAACCCCTAGTTTAGAACCAACTCCTTTACTTGAGTCACCAGCCTGATGCTGGGATCTGAAATCACATTTACTGGCTTTAATTACTTTCTTTGTCTCAGCTACAAGCATTGCTGCATCCGAAAACATTTTCATTCCTTTCAGCTTGAGTGATTGTTCTGGTGTTTTCTTCTTTGTCTCAGTAGGGGTATCTCTGATGGTAACACCAGTCGGCCTTCTTTTCCCAGTAGACTATTCAGCGACAAGACATTCATGAGTCTCATGAACAAGTATTGCTGCTTCTTGTTCTTCAGCTTTAGTTCTACTTATTGATATTGCTAATTCAAGAGTAGCATCAGGATCATCAGGGATAATATTATCATTAGCTTTAAGATACCTTTCGTTAATATGAGTCGTAGTTCTCTTTCTAGCTTTATTAGGAATGGCAATTCTAATAGCAAAAGCAAGATAAGTCTTGTATGCCTTAGTTTTCGTGACTTCTTTAGATAGCATAACATCAGGAATCGGTTTGCCACGTACTTAATTCTCTTCATACATGGAAACGAAATTTAGCATTCCTAGAACACTGTTATTCTTGATTTGCATAAACAAGTTATTTCTCACAGAAATGGTTTTGTCTTTGGAGATGAAGTGTTGGATGATCGCCTTTGTAAACCTGGGATAAGGCATGCTTGAACGTCTTGTAGCAATGGTCTGTCTGTTTTCAATCTGGTACATAATGTCTTCCTAAATTAACATAACATAATCCACATTCTTCTTGTAGTACATACCCCACAGGATTTGAGCTCTCGACAGTTGGAGCTGGTCAACACCTGTAGTTTTCCCAGATAGTCATTTGTTGATGATAGAGGCAAAAGTTCTCCATGGTTTCCTCATGTGATCAATATACATCTCAGTGATAGATTCCAGTTCTCCTCTGTAACCAAGTTATTTGATGAAAGTGACAAATTTTCATGAGAAGGTGGTTCAACAAACTCTTGATTAGGAAGTCTAGGACAAATTTAGAGAACTTTACGAAAGACTTCTACTCTAACTTTGAACTTCTTGTCAAGCTGAAACTTGTAAGATGAGGAGTCTTTGATTTTGGAGATGGTAAACCAAAATTGATGCATGTAGATCTTAGGGACGTCAGGAGTGACTAAGAAAGCTTTGTAGTAAGGAGAGACTTTAAGAGTGTCCAGAACAACTTGATACATGGCTTCTTTTTGAGTCTATGTTGGCTAATCCTCATGTTGCACTTTCCAATCACATAACGATCTTCAGGTGCAACCAAAGCATCATCAAGAGCACGTTGTTGAGTAATGAGTGGATTCATGATTCTGTTAAGAATAGTCTAATACAGTTTATATACAAATAAATAAATAAATAAATAAGTAAATATATATATATATATATATATATATATATATATATATATATATATATATATATATCACTGATTAGCCATTTTGATCATGTTGATGTGTTTTATTAGTATACAAGACTAGTTATTTAATCAGGGGATTACTCACGGTTTAACTAAACATGATTGAGAAAGTCAACTATGGTCAATGGTAAAAAGTCAACTTATAAGGTCAATGGTCCAATATAATGGTAATCCTAGGACACATAATCAATTCAGGTTAAAGAGTAAACACAGTTGAGAAAGCAATCCAAGATCAAACAAGCATTAAATATAATAATCAAGCATGGAAAATATGGTTTAAACATGGGATAAAGCAACATTGGCTATGCTTATAACATTGGCGAAATCGGCTAGAGTTAGAAGTTGGCAATATCGACCAGGCTTAGGAGTGGAAATATCGGCCAGGCTTAGCAGTTGGCAATATCGGCCAGGCTTAGGAGTGGCAATATCGTCCAGGCTTAGGAGTGGCAATATTGGCCATGCTTAGAAGTTGGCAACATCGGCCAGGCTTAAGAGTGGCAATATCAACCATGCTTAGGAGTGGCAATATCGGCCAGGCTAAGAAGTGGCAATATCGGCTAGCTTATACCAGTGGCAGTTTTGACCAAGTTTATACCAGTGGCAATATCGGCCAAGTTTATACCAGTGGCAATATCAGCCATGCTAAAATAGATGTCAAAACCGGCCAAAATTACAACTCACCTTATACTATCACTAACACAATTTCTAGTAATATCTAACAACATATGAGGCCTTTTATCACAATTTAACACAAAGAATACCACTTGTATGAAAT